>JAGDQP010036277.1:0-19139 GCA_022664845.1 Lepisma saccharinum | reverse complement strand
ATTTGTAGCGAGCGGATGGTTGGGATTCCCCTCTCTGCAAAAATCTTTCCTGGCTCTGTTTTCCGAAATATCCCCCAAGCCTGGGATATGAAAGGATATAAAATACAGTATTCTATGTTCTGAGCTCTGGAAATCGTACAAATTGGACACTAAGTAAAGTTCCTTAAACGATCCTTGTATAATAAAAATACAAATTTGTGCTGTAAGATCTACATGTGATAAAACGAGCTCATTACGTTAACATAAGGTAAAAAATAAACCAATGCAGTTGGAGGTTGAAAAGCAGAGTTCTTTATAAATTCACTCGATTACGTATATATCCATATAGCATACATATCCCTGTATAGCATACATATTGCTTTTCTAAATTATTATCTCAACATTGTAAGAACTAATTAACACAATAAATTACTACTTTTTTGCTTACTGCTTTTTTTATTATTTACAAGGTAGCGTCAGAGTCTAGTGCAATTGTAAAGCATGCTTTAAATATCGTTCACGGCGCCATACGTAATTCTCTCAAACAATACTTCACGTTAATGCGAAGCACAAAGAATTCTACATCACTCGCCATATGCACAATGAAATGGAAGTGACCGTTGTACACCACAATCTACATGAACAGTTGCATTTTTGCAACCAAAAGAACTGCAAAATTCTTTAAGAGCACGTCTTTTTTTTGTTGATTAAAGTGACATGCAAGACCTTCCGTGCCTTTGTCGAGTTTTCCATAAAAATGAAATGATATTAAAAAGATTAGGACTATTTTATTACATTACTGCCAGTCTTATCTACCGTAATATCCACAACCACATAACATTTTAGTTATCCAATATCTCGTCCAGTCAGTATAACTTGGCGTTGCGTTCAAGCGTTTAACTGCCATCACGAACTTCTGTTCATTTTTTCGTATGTATGGAATGGCACTGTCTCGAAGCATCTGCCATTTTTCAGGTCGAATTTCATCAATTGTTACATATTCTGGCACTGGTGGGTTGAATCTGAAGTATACTTGGGGTACTAAAAGATCACTTAGCAGAATGTGCACGCCTAAAACAGAAAAAAAATAACAATTATGTAAGAAGACATGCACTTAATTCCATTCAATTTCCACAGGTTTGCGCGTATTGTATTTACCAATTTCGGTTGGCAACTCTGTTGGAATGTACGTGTGAATGCGCGGTACTCATACATGTTGAAAGATGCTCTGTCATTCATTCAACCATCGAAAGGGGCCAGTGAAAACACGGATCGTGGCATTGGAGGCGTTTATCCTTACAGATCTCCAGCGGGCCTGTGCCAGAGCGATACGCATTTTGATGATCAGACCAAAAAGAGTCACGGACAGCGTTCTGAACCGTCGGCAAAGAAAGTTCGGACGCCAGAGAATTTAAACCGTGTTCGCCAGTTCTGTAACGGAGTCCCTGTCGCTCAGAACGGCGTCATGCAAGAACTTTGCACATGACGCGACGTTCATTTTGCAAATGTTAGCGGATTTGAAGTGTGGCTCTACTCCGAGAATAGTTTCCGACTCGTCTGATCTCCCACTTTGGTGGTAATTTGATTTGGCCATCCTGCTCTACAGATTTAACAGCTCTGGAGTGCTTAAACGAGAGGGTCTTTGCTCATCGTTTGCACAAGAGCCAGATGTTAATCACTGCGATTCGTCGCGAAATACACGCAATTCCACGGGACATGGAACACCTTCCCATGCCACCTCTAACAATGCGGGCGCAGGACATTAGTGGACTTGATATTCAAGACACGCTGACATTCATATTCGGTATACTGTATTAAATGCATACGTGTAGTTTTCCAATTCATGGTCAAATAAAAGTGTAACAAATTCTCACCGTCATTTATGTATCATTTCAAATTGGTAGATAATATACGCGCCACCTTGTAGACTACGAGGCACTGCTGATCAGTGTCGGATCCAGAGGGGGGGGGGGGGGTATTTTGATAATATTACTTAACAATTTATCCAAAAGCTTCGGTTTCTTTCCGAACAAATCTAATTTATAAAGAAATATCCAATTTTGGGGAATACCGGTGTCATATTCCATACTGAAAGAGGAGGGGGACTATAACAGCACAATATTTTACCCAACCGATCTTTATCAAGTGGATCCAAGGCTTAAGAAAAAAGTTTACACAATACATTAACCCGTACGCATTATTTGTATACACAGGTTATTCATGAATTATTCTTATGATTATCGATTAAAAATAATTAAACGGGCCTGTTTCAATTGTTTTTTCCTTTCCGTTTCATCGTATACATCAGCGATTGTGAATATACGTGTGTGACAGGATAGAGGGTTGTCACATCATAACTTAAATAGCTTGCATGTGTTATTGCACAAAGAGGTACGTTGGTGTAGTAAATGCGTAATTTTGTTCACGTTTTCGTGGATGACTCAATGAGGGTGATTGATGTGTTTCGATTGTTGGTATATTACTGTGAATGTTAGGTGTTGTGTTCCAAACCATAGTTCCACTGCTATATTTTACTTGTGTGGTAATTTAAACTATCTGTGCTTGTGATCTACGGTCGTAAAATAGTGCAAAGGACAGGCAGATAAATATCAAAACATATCCTAAGAAATCACATTCGAGGGTCAATGTCATGTATAAGTGAGCACTGCGGTCTAATATTTATGTAACCGAAACAAAATATCATTGAGTTGTACAAGGGTACACCGCCTTGCACAAGTCTAATACAATATATTGAAACCTAATGAAGCGACATTTGAAAATACATACTATTCTATATAGTATGATAGCTTACAATAATTTTTGTGAGTGATAAATTAAGTGTTGTAGCCAGATTATAGTTCCTCTTCCATATTTTTTACTTATAAAGTAGTTCAAGGTTAACCAGGTGTGTCTGTATTTCGACTATAACTTCCAAACACTTAAAAATAGAGAAATAGAACTAGCATGGTCGATATTCTGATTTTTATGTGTATTTACGCACTATGTTTCCATTCCAAATATTAAATGACCAGGTTCATAAACACAATACAGGCGACCTACCGGAAAAAAACCATTTAAGTGTAAACATCGCAGAAACATTAGTGTGTTGAGACTGTTGAAGAAAACAAACCGATTCATAGGTCTTTTGTACCAAATCTATTCAATAAAGAAAAGTCCTTTAGCTGCATATATTACTAAAATGATGAAACTGTGAAATATGAAGAGGGAACAACCTACTGAGAGTGAACATGTTGTTGGAGAGAAAAAAAAAACAGTTTTATACGTATATTAACAGCAAAAGGTTCGAGTGAATATTACTTGTCATTAATAAGTTAACTGATTGGCTAGGGAAACCATTCATTAGCAGTCAGACCTTTAAACAGCGGGCATCTGCTCAACAAGCATATATGTCTAAACTGAACGATTTTTGACAAGTGTTAATTAATGCCTAATAATGACGTCGAGTAAGGTAGATGTAGATGTAACTATTTCATGCTCAAGACAAACGAATGTCATTACTGTAATAAATGGTATCACTTCTCTAAATGTTCTGAAATTAGCGAAGACATTGTCCCCCAACTAACTTGGGTATGCAAGGTACGTGTAGGTAAGCAGAATACGATAAACTATGAAACAATGCAAGGCAAGATAAATAGTGAGGTGCAAGAAGAGATAGAAAATTTTATTTAGAAACTGACGGAAGAAATTGAGTCGTTGAGGACGGTAAATACCCTTCTTCAACAGCAACTAGAAATATTAGATCGCTAATACAAATAGTAGTAATTTTATTACAGACAATGTTTGGCCTCCTCTGCCTGGAAATGCTAGTGATACCTCAAGACGTATGTGGAGTGCAGTGACTAAGAGTAAAAAAAAAAAAAATCTGAAATCAGTAAAGATGAAATAACAATGAACATATCAGAAAATAAGAGTTCAGGTCTCTGAAGAGAACTTGTTAAATGAATCAAATAACAGAAGAGAAAGTGAGGTTCCGGTAAGCACAGAAATTGGTAAACGAAATGATGTTTCGGTTAACACTGGAGTAATTACGCTCTACGCAGATAGTCAAGGAAAAGGAGCAACACAAAAAAATATTAATCAAAGCAATAGCAAAATTACTAGTACTATAAAACCAGGAGCAGTTTCTACGGACATAACTAAGGAAGTCCCACATGAATGTATAGGTATGGGCTTGAACGATCTTGTGGTCTTCTTCGGGACGGGCGTAAGCCATAGTGTTGTTACCGCCCATACACTTCATTTTATCTTTATTATGGTCTTCGTAGTAGGGACAAATGACATTGCAAAAAATCAAGCAAAAGGGTTCTTGCAAAAGGAATTAAGAAAACAATTACAAATTTTGTTGTGTACGAATGTACTTATATTTACAGTTCCACATCGGTTTGATTTACCACCTTGGTCTGTGTCAATAAAGAAGTGGAAGGCGTGAACAAAAAAATCTATAGGTTAGTTAAGCATCTTAAAAATGTTTATGTGGTGGACTTAAATCATACCGGTAGAAGGTTCTACACAAATCATGGACTCCATCTTAATGATATAGGGAAGGGAGTACAGAAATATTAAAGGTAGCACACAAAATAGATGCTGATATGAACCGAAGGGTAATAAAAATGCATGGGCGTGAACAGGGAAACGGGATGGAGAATCTGGCTTCATAGATGGGTATATGTCCCTATGGAATCAGATAAATGAATCATACTTAGCATGCCCATTGCAGTTTAATTTACAAGATCTTGCAAACGAAATTAGAAATTACTCAAACAATAATACAAACCCAGATACTATGTCTGTTCAACCCATCCTACTTTTACATATTAATTTACAATCCATTAGAAATAAGCTCTCTGAATTAGATATATTTTTAGACGAATATCCTTGCCATATCCTTTGCGTCAATGAACACTGGCTAGTGAAAGATGAAATTAATCTGTACATACCTGCAAATTATAAGCTAGCTACAATATATTGTAGAAAAACACAGCCACGGAGGAGTTGCTATTTACGTCAAATCTGATATAAGTAACTATAAAATGTTAGATGTTAATAACTATAGTATGAATGAAGTATTTGAGGTAACTGGTATTCTGTTTAGTACTATAACGTTAATAGTTTTATCCATATATCGAAACTCCTAACTCTGATGCTAGTATGTTCATAACACAGTGGGAAAAACTCGCAAAATATATTGAAAGATTGTATACATGGGAGCATTACATGGTTGTATACATGGGAGATATAACATTAACGTAGTAAATGATACTCCCACAAAAAAGGTATTATATAACACGCTCAGATCTCTAGACTATTATTATATCAATGATCAACCAAGAAGGAAGAAAATCGTGCCTAGATAAGGTTATTACGAATATGCAGAACACTGAGTTAGCTTGTGGTACTATAGAACCGTACTTATCAGATCACAGAGGTCTCTGGCTTACTATTTCTATTCCACGAAACGATAAAATTACGACTAAACAAATAAGTTATAGACTGTTACATGAAACTAATATAATGTTACGCTAAATAAACTTGATGTACATGGAATTTTAAGTTGCAATAATTGACAGGAATATGGCCTTAAACACTGCCAGCTCGTTTCTCCTCCCCTCGTTCAACCCTATTTATCTTTCTAACGGATTTAATTGGGTGGTAAAATTGAACATGCACTGGTTTTCTATTCATGAAACTTGTCAAAAGTGTTATCTATAAAGTAACCTACTTAAAAAAAATAGGTGTTTTTATAATAAGGTCTCTAGGCCTAGGCCTCTTTGTTTTTCTATTGATGCATTGTTTTGATCGTAATGAAACACGCGAAATGTGCTCGTTGTAATGAATTTTTTAAAAATTAGTCACATCAGAGGGTCACTAAGAACTCGAAAATATATATATATTAGGAAATTTCCCAGAAATTAGATTTGCTCTTCTCTTATACGACACAACTTACGTGAGTTGTGTCCTTCGAAAACCTCAATTGCTGCCAATATGTGGTAAGAATCGTATGCCTGCGATAATTACGGTCAGAGTTACAGGTAATTTTATGGAAGTCAACAATTTTATTAAAGCATGTTGTGATGTGTAAGGGTTAAAACCACGACAGGTAGGAAGCAGTGTAGAATCCTGTGGTGGAAGCTCAGATCGACCTTTCTACGTGACGACGTGATGTTGACAAACTTTTCATTCCACGGCTATCTTTAGTAGGGTTTCGAAGCCAGGGAATAAATATAGCTCAGGTATGTAAGGAATGACACGCTCAGATTCAAAGATTAAATATGTCTAATCGGCTAAAGTGTTATAATGCTATCTGAGATTCACCCAACAAGAATGTCGGTAATTTGTAAGGAAACCGGCACTCTTCTTAAGTACCCACAGAGATTCGCTCCAACTGTATAGTCCACGTGACTAATAACTGTTGTAAATTTCACTTGTACATTCGATTGACTGACACTATTCACTACATATATATATACTACACACTTTTCTTTACACTCACTTCGGTAGGATTAAATTCAATTCATCGTGTTAACGTATTTCCAAAATTATGGCATGTTACTCTGGATATGATTGCCATCAGTGCTTGTCTAGCGTTTGAGATAAGCATTAAGTATGAGCTGCATTATCAAACCAGCATTACATAAGATAGTAATTCTTTTTTATGCATTCACTGAATACTTTTTCTCTGTGATTATGTCTCCTCTTTCTTGTTATAACTCTTCAATTCTTTAAATGTGAACATTGAATTTAAATGATCCATCATCGACTTTCCTGACAATAGCACCAAATGATGGGGTTTCCGTGTAAACAAATATGGTGGCTGTATGGCCTATTTAGTCTTCTAATTGTCCTGATAAACTGCAAGTTTGCATCGTTTTTCCAAAATATGCTATCAAGATTCTATAGGTCCTACATGACTATTTAACAAATTACTGACTTCTGAGTGATCCTTGTTTATATGCAAAGCCAGCCATCTTGTGATGCTACAGTGTCATGCGCAACGGTCTACTTGAAATCCTCCATATGTTCAGTTTTCTCTTAATCATCTATTGACTCCTACCTATGATAATTTTAACGTAAGCTTTACCTTTGGATTTATATCCATCTAATCATAGTTCGATTAGATCAAGTTGAATACGAAGGCCGTCCAAAAAGTAAGTTTCCCTCACGGTCATCAGGGCATGCGTTGCTAGAAGCTAGTGCGCGTTCGTAAGATATTCATGACTTAGCAATCGTATACGCCAGGCGGCACTTCCTAACTGCTCACAGTAGTGCCGTTTTAGCGGCTGAAGATGGCGGTTTCTATGCCATCCTCCACCGACTGCGAGGTTGGGCCAGAAATAAAGTTTTTAAACGTACAGAGCATAGTGCCGATCGAAATTCATCGTCAGGTGTATAGGCAACTCACGTTTCATTGCCTGTGATGATCCGGTCCAGAAACTCGTCGCCATTTTCATGGTACCGCAGCAGAAATTTGAGTGCTGATCCTATGCGTTTTGCTTTTGTGTTCGGGGGTATCAGTTGATTTGGCAACCCGCCTGGTGTACAATTTCCGAAATAACATGGGCTTCGTAACAATTTCGTGCAACAAGGGGCGGGAAATTACAGATCGAACCTCGTAGTCAGCGGTTGATGGAATAAGAGCCGCTATAACGGTACTACTGTGACCAGTTTGTAAGTTCCACCTAGCGCATACGATCATATCTCATACACACGAACACTAGCCTCTCGCAACGCAGGGCCGTGAGGTAAAACTTATTTTCTGGAAGGCCCTCGTATTATGCAATTTGTTTTAACGTGTCCAAGTACATCCTTCCCAATTTCTAAATTTAGAAAAGAAAATGGTGGTGTTTACAACATGAACATTCTAGAACTATTATAGACGATGTCGTGAAAGTATATAAACATATAAACCTTCTGTATCTGTAGCACTATCAAGTATCGCAAAGAATCTTGTCTTCCAATTCATATTTATAATCTGGTGTTGTTTTGGATCTAACTTCACTGGTTGGACTTTCCCAGTACCACACGATACAATACACTGGATTGGAGTATTTGGCCAGATACGTTTCGCTTCATGCAAGGCAATTGCTGTGGGATTATTCATAAGTATACTTCCATCCTGAAAGAAGAAAAAATTGCTTTTATAAAGAACTTCGGTTTCATGAGAGTTCTGCTAGGAGGTAGATTTGTGACCCGAAGTTTCGTGGGCAAATGCACTGATGGTAGTTCGCTATTATCCTTCACTGATATCGCGCGTAACGTTGTTGACTTGCTGTCTACAAATCTTGGTCTACATAAACTCCGCAACGTTCGAGCGGAGACCTAAGAATTAGTAGCAATACTCCCTATCCATATTTTTGTCTGCGCTAAGGAGCACGTGATTTTCAGGTGGCTCTGGCAACTACTTTCAGAAGATGGTTCTTGCCAGTAGTAGCAACCAGAGCCACCTACTGACAGGGTTCAAAAACCACGTTGTCCTGAACAAAAAACAATTAATTTTAGCGCAGACGCAAATCTGTATATGCCTATATTATTATTTAGTCTATGTTAGTGGCTGTTAGTTTAATGAGACCACCAAGGCAGGAAACGCGTTAAATTAACTATTTCTTGTTTTGGTTCAAGCATTCTGTGGTCACAGTACTGCCAATCTTTCCGGCACATCTTGTATTATGGGTGTTCGGAAGTGCGAAGTCAATGCCAGAATTCTGACGTTCCGGAATTCCTAACACCCCTATCTTGTATATTTATTATATATCATCACCTTGGAACTAGAAGGTAGTATGTCCACTTTTGCTACTTTTGAGAAAAAGCTGTTTTTAAGTTTGAAGTTCCACTTAAAACCTGTATAAATTCATTTCATTTCTAACATTTCTAGCCACTTGGAGGTCGTTTTATGAGATATTTTTGGGGTTGATGCCCTTCAGTACAATGTCTTTGAGTGCAGTGTTAATTCCATTTTGCCAAAAAGTGAACATAGTACCTTCTGATTCCAAGGGGACGATATATTTGTATGTTCAAGTTCAAAATCCAAATTAAGATCTTTCCTGTCATACTAACTGGGATGCTATCTGTAATAGAAGAGTCAGGCAATCACTCCCCGTGCGGCTAGTTGTTACTGTCGCGGACTTCGTATTGGCTCTGGGGAGGTACGCTGGTTCGAACCCTGCTTCTGGCCATACTGACAGGTTTTCCCCTGAGTTTCATCAGGCTAATACACATGTGTGCAGTAATCTTTAAGACACCACTTGAATCTAGGGGAAGATTCAAAACGCCGCTTAAATGTAAGCAAATCATTACTGTACAAAACATTAATTAATACGAGCAATTCCGTAATTGGAAAACAAACCACATTTATTCAGTATGTAAGTTAATTGATTTAAAGATCAAAATATTGATTAAACATAATAAATATCTAATTCCTTGTTAATTCGTAGGTTCATAATACAAAGCATCCATCAACACAAACAAGCATTTACAACATACACCATATTTCTCTTCATAACGTGATACATCTGACTTATTTCTTTTCCGTTTAAGATCATGCATTAATGAACACATAGTATAACATTATCTTTTATATGTTAAACGTCCAATAACGTATTTTCATAAGAACCAAAGATCTCCTCCATTGAATCACGACATTTGTAGAATTAAAGTAAGCTACAATACATAGACAAAGGTTCTGCCGGCTATTATGTTTTTCCCCCTGCCCTTGGAAGAGTGCTCGCAGACACACGTCACATCTAAACCACGTGACGATCTTAAGCCATAGCTGCATCTGTTAGGTCCGTGTAAGTTTAACAAAAAAAAAAGTTTAAAAAATTCTCCTCAAATATATTCCAGCGAGCGGTCGTGCATTAGATAGTAGAGCGCTAACTTCGCATTCGGGAAGTGCTGGATTTGCGCCCAGCGTCAGACCATCCTGATGATTAAGGTTTATCCTGTCACACGAGGCTAATGACGGCACGGTACCTTCAACGTATCCTTTCTACGTTCCTTTACGTTGACTCGGACAAATAAATAAATACAGGGCGTCCCCGAAATGATTATGTAAATTTCGGGAAGCGATTATTTACATAAAATCAAGAAAAAAAAAGTTCCTTTGAAGAAATTCAAAATTATGCATAGTTTCGACGCACAAATGACGTCATATCTGACACATAATGACGTAAACGGTGTCGGCTTAATAAATCACACACGAAGTAGTACCCGATGCACGTATATAATTGAGCGAGTGCCGCTTAGACAGCTTCCGCAACATAAAGAATTTCATTATCAAGGAATTAATGGTTTAGTAGGGCAAACGTAGAAATCCGCTCTAAGCTGCATTCGCCAATCATAAACATAACTTATATAGATGCATTAGGTACTACTGTACTTCGATTGTGATTTGCTAAGCCGATCTCGCTTACGCAATTCCTTGTCCACATATAACATCAATTGTGATGATGTTGCCATGACATGGTGTCAACTAATTTTGTGACCTGAAATTCCCTGAGTTTTCCAGGTTTTCCATGATTTTTTTTTTTTTCAAATTTCCTGAATCCTTAGTATAGTAGAACATGTAAATAATACGCAATGACATTTTGTTTTAATCCCACCACCACCCAGTCCAAGCATCTTGTATATTATTGGCATTTCATAAGTGAAAACACCTCTGGTGCTAGGGGTCGTAGGATCGATCCCTGCTCATGGCATGTGGGCTTTGTGGTGGACAAACACCGTGCGCGTGGGTTTTCTCGGGGTGCTCCCGTTTCCTTCCACTTTCTTCATTCCACCAATTCATCCCATCGTCATCCATACGGCCTGAGCCATAGTTACCTAAAGGCCTTACAATAAATTCAAATTCATAAGTGAAAAAAAGATATTTTCTTTAAAATAAAGGATTTAAACACATTGGAAAAATCCGGTCAGCGCGCTGGGAATCGAACCCACGATCTCTGCCTTGATCGGGTAGCGTTCTTACCAACTGTGGACAGGTCCTCATAACTTTCCCTGAGTTTACCAGATTTATAAAATCCCGTGAGTATTCGAGGTTTTCCAGGGTGGTAGACTTTGGGCGCTTATAGCTTCGAAACTGAGCAGATTTCAGAATATTTTCAATGGTTTTGGGTGTGTGTGTGTGTGTGTGCGCGCGTGCGTGAATAATCGCTTCCCAAAGTTTGCACCATTATTACGGGGACACCTTTTTTGATGAATCTCATTCCTCGGATTTGAGAGGAATTTACGCTGTAAATCGAACACAGTCAACGGAAACAAGTTATGTCAGTAAACCATTAAAAAAAAGGGAGGGGGGGATATATAAGCAGAGTCATCGGCTGGTTACGTCCGTTACATTCATTTGTATTATTGTAACAATTATTATGCTTAGACAGTATTGAATTCCAACTGAAGTAACCAATAACGCTAGGATAAATAACTAGAAAAACTACAATCTCATGGTGGCGTACATACCTATTGAGCAGAGCAAAACGGAGCAAGGCATGCACAAATAAATAGGTTTAGTACGGCACTTAGCACGATTAAACAATAATCTCTGTTCCGCTTCAACGTGATTTTCTTATGCGCGCCTAGACTTGGTCTTTTTAGGGTGACACCAAGCAGGACAGTTATGAATTGCACAAACTGTAAGTCCAAAATACATTGGACAAACTTTAAGTCCAAAATAATTAAATTGGACAAACTAAGTCGAAAATAAGTAGACTGGACAAGGTCCAAAATAAATAGATTGGACAAATTGTAAGTAAAAAATAATTAAATTGGACAAACTAAGTCAAAAATAAACAGATTGGACAAACTAAGTCGAAAATAAGTAGATTGGACAAATTGTTAAGTTCCAAAATAAATAACTGGACAAACTGTAAATCCAACACAAATAAACCGGACAAATTGTAAGTCAAAAATAAATAAATTAGACAAACTAAGTCGAAAATAAGTAGACTGGACAAAGTCTAAAATAAATAGTTTAGACAAACAGTGAAAAATACATAAAATAGAAAAACTAAGTAGAAAATAAATTAACTCGGCAAACTATACGTACAAAATTAAAAAATGTACAAACTTTAAGTCCAAAATAAATAATTTGGTCAAACTGTAAAATAAGTAAATTGGACAGACTAAGTCCAAAATAAAATAAATTGGACAACGTATAAGTAAAAAATAAATAAATTGGACAATTTTTAAGTAAAAAATGAATAAATTGGATAAACTGAAAGTCCAAAATACAATGAAGAGCAGTCCAGAGTCGGAAAGTGGTAGAGGGGAAAAATAGAGGGTATCGGTCAGGTTTGAAAAAATACCTGAGAGTGGTGGGTTTATAGTTATAAATTAGACTTTCACCAAAAACAGAGTGAGAAAATACTGACATAATCCCATCTAGAATTTACAGTAAAATTGATCAAAATGACGGCTACAATTTCGGAAGTTTCGGACTTTGCACTCGTGTGTTGAAAGGGAAAACGCTCACATGTAATGCGAAAAAATATTAGGAACGAAAAACAATCTTCATTATTTAGAATAAATTATAATACACAATGTTACTGTTTTCTGTTTACGTTCAAACTGTAGGTTATTAATTATGAATATAATAAAAGAAGAAAAGAAATAGGAATTATCCATAGATTTTGAAAGAGTTATAACTCTTCTGCTTCTAGAAATGCATTCGAAGTAAAAAGTTTAGAGAAACTCAATTAAGAAGGCTTCCAGAAATGAAAATTCTTGCTCATATTTTTCACCTACGAGCCTTCTACGACCTACGTAAAATAACATCTTTACTGAACGTATAAACAAGATTTCCATTATACATACATATCTGATTCATTTTTCATGATCTCTACTTAGTTTAATTGGTTGATTACCAGTAGATAGACGAAGGGTTTAAGTTTTTAAATATTGGCCCCGTTTATATCCCAGTTTTTCGAGATGACGTGATTAGGAAACACATTCCTCACAATATTCATAAAAGCCCTTAAGGTGTGAATCTTATTGGAAAAAAAAAGTCTCCTTACTTACAGGATAGCAAGCTCATTCATGTCTGAAAAAGTCGCTCTCAAAGTACTAAGGTCCTATAATTCCATACGATGCGAAGGCACACCAGACTGCCACTGTCGCACTGAGTGAAGTCTTTTGACTTGACCAATAACGAAAGTTTTGCTTAATGATAAGCCTCAGTCATCACCCATCAAAAGATTGTTTACAAGATGAGGATTCTCATTATGTTCAATAACTGTTCACAGAAAGCTAGTCGTAGGTGTGCCTAGTGAGCACCACCTTTCAGTGTGTGCTCCTTATTCGGATGGTAGTGGGGATGTTCGGGTGAACTCCTCCTTAAGCTGCGATCACAAATGCTAAGTGACGCTGCAAGGCGATAAGCTGAACGGGTAGGACTTCTATGGAAAGCACTCTCCACTTTGGCAACACCTTCCAGCGTACGCACAGTTACTACGCTACTAATTATTCTCTCTTCGAAGTTTTTTTTTTTTTCATGTTTTAATTGCATGGGCAGAAGGCACTGGATTATTACGTGAAATTTTAAAATGCTTTCGAGTGCGCACTACTCTGACACGCAACAATCGTTGTTCCTGTAATAAGCTTTCACAGTGAATGTCCGCTGTGTATTGCACCACGACTCCATCACAATTAAATAAGATAGAGGTAGCAGCGTTCTCCTTACTACTGAACTACTGGCTATAACAGAGGGCTTCAGTTATTATTTCCTGGTGGCCGGACTGATGGTAATATAGTAATGAAAAAGCCTTTACGGTGCATATAGATAGTTGAGTAAGACAGTACGGACCAGGCCGCCGTAACTCAGTGGTAGAGCGTTGGCGATACGGGAGGTCGTGGGTTCGATCCGCGCTACCGACCATCCTGAGGTTTTACCTCAGTCACACGAGGCAAATGCCGGGATGGCACCATCTACATAGGTCCTGGCCAACACCTTCCCGAATCCTTTCCCCTCCCCTCCCCTGGCGTGAGCCTTAGGTGACTAAGGCTATAAATAAAATTTAAAAAAGGCAGTGCGGTTGTTGGTTACTCCGTATAATTAAATGGAATAAATTATTTTGTTTCGATACTTAATGAAAGGGGCAAATGAGAAGGTTTAGTTCAGTTAAATGCACGCTACTGCTAACTGTAGAACGAATATTGACAGTATACGTGCGATATATGAAGTCGTACATTATTCTCTGAAATATTTGTACTGAATTTAGTAGTTTCTTCTAAGTGACATGTTTTTAATAAAAAATATTTTTCTTTTACTCTTGGCGCTGTATCAAACCGTGGAGGTCCGGAAAAAAGGGGCTTCGGGGTCCGGATCTGGACCAGAGTCGGCCATCTGAAGACCCCTGGGCTATAATATGTTGCCAAATCGCCCAATTCATTACCGCACCATGTATTTTTTCAACATGGTATCGAAATATCCAACAAAACACATAAAAATTTACAAAATAACACTTTTATTGATAAGCATACGTTTTGGTAAATTCTGTGATACAATAAGAAATCCGTGTACACTACAATCATAACAAATTTCATTTACACTATTTACAGTAAATAGTACGTAAAAAAAAAGTGACTAGCTACAACAGAAAATGTTGCAACAATTAAAGGATACTCTTCAGATAACAATGATATACTGTTGAAAGTTATATAAATATATTACATTAGTAAATATAAGATACTCACAACGTGAAGGATATACAGAACTACGACAAGAATATCATTTTAATACGAAATACTTCATTTATAGTTTAAAGTTCAATACTGAAACTCTGGAAGTACCATTACAATCATTCTTCTTATGCAAACCAGATATTAAGGTGTCGATCACTCGTAAATTAAATTCAATTTGTGATGTAAATGTGCTTTACGGAGAGGTTTTAATTCATTAAATGAATTAGATCTTGAAGAGGTATATCATGATAAGCCATCTATAAATTACCCAACTTGAGCTGCCGTGCAGCCCCCGTTGAGCAACAGAAACCCTGTTGTCAAATATAATTAGAATTGAATGTATTGCTGTGCGACAGAGTTACGCTGCTGGGGTGAAAGATTTGACACACACGTATCTCTAATGAAATATGCAGAGACAGTTTCCAGGTACCCAAAAGCTCTCTTGCTCCGTAATAGAATATCAATAAACCTGCGGACCGGTTTCCATATTTCCCAGAAGGATTTTTTTTTTTTCAATAGCAATTTCATGAAATATAATAAAGTTGTACAAAATTTTAAGAATGATTTTTTCTAACTTTCATTTAAAAAAAATGCTACTGTTATTTTAAACGCACCAAGTCTTATACCAATAAAGCGATTAAATTTCGCAAAAGTACAATGAAAAACAGTCGTTATAAATGTACACTTAGCATTTGCCGTTCCTTTTACCCGTGCTATAAGAAACGAACACCATACGCTTTTCACTTCAATTGCATTTCGTTAAAACTTTTGTTTTGCATGGGCCCATTTTAGTAACTTTTGACTTCAGTCTGTCACGATTATACGAGCACAATGCTTATTAAAAATACACAAACATCCATGCCCCAGGCGGGATTCGAATTTGCGACCTTGGAGACGCTGGCCTAACGTCCCAGTCCACATGACTACCTCTGTCAGCAACTGCTTTTAGCCTTTGATATTTTGGAATTCTGCCACTATGTGACAGGATTTCAAGTAGTTAATAAGTTTTTACATGAATATTTACTAATTTCTTTATCTTTATGTCAATAGGATAATACTCAACTATTGTAGTCGTTTCTATTACTGGTCTCCATTGATGTACACTCCCACTCATAGATGATGATCAATGAGAAGTCCAAAAAAATGTACAACATGGCAACATTGGACGAATGTATTCCTCATTCCTCACGAACACTGAATAACTTACATTAAATTAGCACAGTACAGTGGTTCGCTATCGCCCTCTTGTGGAAATTTTCGAATTTACAATATTACTCATTGGCAATTTGCTATGAATCCGAGTGTACAGTAAACCTTTTTCCTAGTCTCCTATTTGTACAAGAAACTTAGTTGGAGCAAATTTCAATGGTAATCAACTTCAAACTTCGAACAAAATCCTTCTTCAATCATTAAAGCATTACCAAGAAATATCTTCGTTCCTCAGAATAAATATTTCTTCAACGTACTCCCGATTCATAGAAAATAGCCAGTGTGATCATTTTCTAAGTACAAAAGGATTGCTTAATGTAATAACACTAAAACAATATACAAAACAAACTGAGCAAGTGAAACGATTTGGTAACCATTTGGTAACATATCACTTAGAGAAGTCTTCCTCATTGACCATTTTCTATGAATGTGACTTTACAAGCAAAGGATTTAAAGTTTACATAAAATATGTACTGACTTGTATAGAAGAAGTAGCACGTCAATCTAATAAATAATATAACCAAATACGGTTATATTTCCTTGGTATAACGTATATAACAATAAATGCACTACAGAATTATATTTCACAATATATATCCATAATACATACACACAACAAATACTTAACTACAATCAAGCATTTCAATTCCGTATAATCCTTGTGTAACACTATACATAAAACAAAACAGTTTGATAACAACATGACTGAACTTACAGTTAGATGTATAATATGTACAAATTACAATAATATCACAGTCATCTCTAACCAGACATAATTCCAAGTGAACATTTGCATGCGACGAAGAATTACAAAAGTGAAGCCTTTGAAATGCAACGACTTTTTAATTGTTCCAAGAACAAAATATCCTTTCAGCCACAGAAAAAGGATATAAGTACTCTATTTCACAAGCATTACACGATAACATCACACAGTAACACTATACATTATTGAAACATTATTACTGCATACTCAAAGCAACACAGCTATACTTGTGAAAATAAATCTCTTTCCTTTATTGGAGACCATAAACATAAGATTATAACGTTAGACCAACCATAGCAGCATAAAGTTTTGCATACATGATATTCAAGATTACCATTATACTCTATTTGTTATGTTTTTCAGGCTCTAAATCTAAGCTTGTATCAACTATGAAAAGATGCCATCTTTCAGTGAGAAAACAACTCTTATATCCACAGTTTTGAAATTTGTTGTTAAGTTATAAGACTATATCAGTGAACGCTATGTATCTCTAATTTTATGAAGAAAATCCTACCTTCTAAGGTCTGATTAGCGTGGTATGTGTGTGCTATTTTAATTCACAGTGATACTTGCGTATTTAGAGAAACCCAACCAAAACGCACAATAGTACATAATCTTCAAGGATTCAACGAATGGGTATACGTAGAAAGTGTAGCTACGGGACTAAACACTTTCACATTTGGTAATGACATACGCTGTACGCAATAAGAGCATATATGCAGGACAAAATTTGACATTACACCACCGATAAACTAAGTTACTTTGATTTTTTTTAAAATAAAATAAATATACACTCCTTGTCGCTAAATACATATCAATGGGGTAGTAGTTAGCAATAAGAGTGCATTTTATTTATTTCACTCTTTCGTTTATTATTTCTTTCTTTACTTAGATTTCTTACTACACTTCATAAACAAACTATGGAACGTGTGTTTGGTTTCGAAACTGTCGAGATGAAGTGATTATCATCCTCTACATCATCTGGAGACTTTCCTAACGCTACGTTAGTGCGTTACTTTTAAGTCTCTTGCGCAACTTTGAAGCTTTTCAAGTTATTTTCATAGCTTAAAACGCCTAATTTTAATACTGAAGTGTTAGTGTGTGATGTCACCCTTCTCAATGCTAGTATTATTGTAAGTACAATCAAGTCTGATAAAAGTATACTCATATAAAAGTTGTTCGTATGATTTCTGTAACCTATGTATGACCTCCATTCTGAAACACTCAATTCATGGAAGCTCACTTAGAAACCGTACTGAGGATAGCCGTACCCAAATTTCAAGCCAGGATCTAAGTTAAATTTGACTAACATCTACTACTCCTCGGCTGACATGACGTCCCTTGGCGATCGACTTCCAGGGAAGGGGTATCTGGCCAGCTGTGATAGGTGTCATCCCTACGTTTGGTTTGTAGGCCGAGGATGAATCGCAGTAAGGATGATCAGCGGAAGCGGAGTTTGAACTCGCGCTTAGTCAATGAGAAAACGTCGTTAAACATTGTATTTGCGTGCAATTCTAATGACTTTGATCCGGCACGATTTCATAAACTGGTACACACATATCTCAGCTGAGATTCGAACTCGGGGACCCTGTGACTCGTGAAATGAAGCGTAGATCCTCGGCATTAGCTGACAATAGAATATATATACCGAGAGTCGCTTACAGAGAGGTACTTGGCTCGCACATTCTTGGGGAAAGAGGTAACATATATCAGAAGTCAAGGCATTCTTGAAGACTTCTAAACAACTTTGAAGTGAGTATACTATAAGTTACTGCTAGTTTCACTCCAATAATGACGATTCTGTTTACGCCCATCCCATGGAGTGATACAGATGACGAAGCCAATCTTGGCCATGTTGCACTGGTGTCTTTTGCTGGGTTAAAGCAGCAGCGGATTGTCGGAATTTCTCCTCGTTTCTTCGGACATACACGGAACCAACTTCTTCCAAAATCTCAAATTTCTCCGGCCTGATTTCGTCCATCACCACATGCTCATTCATATGAGGGTTGAATCTATAGTACACATTGCGTGGGAGAAGATCGCTCAACATTATGTGCACACCTAAAACAAAATACAATGTATCAGTATCCAGAGTACAGAATTACTTCTTATCACTATACTATTCGATTTGACAAAGTACAGACTACGATTTGGGTGTTATCTAGCATCGTAAATAATGGGTTGACGAGGCCATGACATTGCTTCAGATAATCCTTTTGCAATCAACATGGCTAATAGTTTGAATTCACTGAAGCCCTTCTATCTTTGTAAACTGCAAACTTTGTCATAATTTGGCACAACCGTTACAAATCTACTTGTACAGTAATAATATCAGAACATTAATAAAAGGGGTAAGGACCTACCATTTTGTACCTACAGCACTGACTGAATTCAGTGTGTTTTTTTAATCAGTTGTTTCAAGTTTCCAATCTAGAACCTAAGTTACATTGAATTTACTAGCATCTGCGGCTGGGGGATTACGTTCACCGACGATCAACTT
>JAGDQP010036276.1:0-19139 GCA_022664845.1 Lepisma saccharinum | reverse complement strand
GTTCAGAGCTGCTCTCCATATTCATGAATATGTTTGTTGTAGTGTTAGAAGGCGTGTATGACACGTAATCCTTTCTTTCGGAACAACCCACCGAGTTCAAAACCTACAGTAATTAATTCATCAGTTCAACACGGTTACATTTATCCTAAATTGCATTGCACTTGAATTCAATTTCTCGTTGCAAGAGGATGTCATTGATGTATCACATGTCCATGTAACCATTTGAAATTTTCAAGTTGAATTCAAGATAGCGGATTTGAAGATGGCCGCCGGAAACGTGATATGTTTAGGGGCATTTTATTCCTGTCTGTCTCGTATTTTTTATTTTATTTGACTGTTCTGTTTTTTATTTTATTTTATTTAGCCCCACCCTGTACAATATTTTGCATATTTATTACGAGGCTAACACAAAGTTGTGGTAGTTAATATTTTAGCTTTTAAAGTAAGCATGCTATGTCCTATCATTTGGCATATTCATCATCTCGATATCGACTGAACAGTTCACCAGCCTCCCTTGTTAGTCCTTCATGTATTACTCTGCCAACTGTGTTTTGAGGATCCCATTCTGTGAGTGATAGCAAGGCCAGTTATAACGCCAGGTTTCCGAATAAAGCGCATTATAAAAGGTATCAGTTTGCAGATGTATTTGTATAGAAAACAGTGACTTCTTGAACAATTTCCATGGTGAGATAAGAGGAAGTTAAACATATACCGTGGTGATTGCCGAATATTAGTATGGAGAAGGCGCAACACAGAATGGGGCCTTCCAACCATGGTAGTGAGTTTAAAATATGGTGGAGCAGGTACAGTGGTGTGAGGTTGTATAATCTCGAATGGTGTATGAAACATGTATTTATAAAATACACAATGAGTAAATTTGGTTTTAAATGCGTTTTACGGTAAAATCTTTAGGAAAGTGTTGAGAAATTGATCTTAGGAAATACAATTTTGATCTTCTACAAGACAATGACCAGATGCAGAGTGAAGAAATTGTTCCGCAGTGGATTGTATAGAACACACTGCATAATTGCATTGAGAATAGATGGAAAGAATCCGGAAACAGGATCAGATAACGTTAAGTTAGAATCAGAACAGAACTGAAGGAGATCCATATGGAAAATGGGCTGAATAGGCTCAGAATTGATTAAGAAATGTGTTAATTCAATGCCGAAGAAATTTTGAAGAGCTAGTTAGAGAAAAAGAACTCTTACGAGTTTTAAAATTATATTAGTTAAAGGTGTTCTGGTTACAAAATTGTTTTCCTTTTAAAATACTTATAAATTACATTTAGGTTTTATTTCCCAGCTAAAATTATCATTAAGTGAAACAAATGTGTTGCAATTTATGTTTTATTTAATTTAATGTATACGCAATTGTAGTAAGGTTTAAGACAAAATTCGCTTTGTTCCAATACTTGTATCTACCACTGTATATGTATGTTTGATGGTAAAAGAAGAGGGTAGTGCAGGCGCTAGCTTACATTGAGTATGCACTGAAAGAGTCAGAGACTTTTGATTTTGGTAGTGGGAACCTTATTGAGTATCAAATACCACGTCATCGCCTCTGGGTATGGTCGACAACTGCGGGGGTAGGGGCAAAGTTCCAGAAGACATTAATTAATCACGGAATCGATCATGACTAGGTTACTAAACATAGTTAGGCAGTATTTCTTTTTTTAATTGTAGGTAATAAAATTCTCTATAATAAATGTCCTGAAACAACAATCAGTATGAATCGGTATTTGTTGAAATGACATCGGTCATGAAAACTGAATTTTTGGGAAACTGAAAAACAAAACTGCCTACAACTCAAACCACATGGTGAACAGCAGCCATATGGTCAAAATGAGGATATTAGTATGGTTATAATACTGATGTCAGTAAAGAATCAAGTTAATTCATAGATAGTTGTGCTTTTATGTAACTTTCAATGTGCTTGATTGACGTCGTTTTAAAAAAAATACTGATTCAAGTGTTTGATAGTTTCTGGGTTAAAAAAATTTAACAAAAAATGATTTTGTCAGAAATAAGACGAAAATGAGGTTTTCCATGTAAAAAGTAGTAATCTTTCCTCCGTTTATAAGTAATATTATTATTTTTATTAACAACACGTGTATTAAAATATGATTATGTTTCCCAATAATTCTGCCCAAAACAGTCCAGTAACTGATTTTAAGGAGGCGGCCGCGCTCCATGATAATTTGCCTATCCAAGCAATGCAAACATGCGTGTCACCTTTGTTTCTTCCTCATCTTCCTTATCACTACAAGCCATTGTGAGTGATGTGAGTTGCCGTGATTATTATTAAAATCGTAATGATACGGCTTGTTATATGTGTTGGGATTATACTTTAAGCTTGAAACTGTACCGAATGTCCGAGAAGCTACGCAGCTTGTTTTCTCATAGCACGTAAATATTAAACTAAAACACATTGACACATCGTTCTTGCACTGAAATATAGCCCTGTGATGTTGGGATGCTGTTAACATATTAACCAGGCGCTTGGGATCTATCTGCGCCAAAGTTGGCATAAACATTATTCGACATAACAGATAAATACTGTTGGTGTCCGCGTCCTCAAGCTTCCCATTGTCAGTGTGACTATTCCTTGTCCAAAAATATATTTTATGAACCACAAGGTGAGAGACGTGATTGAGCTGTCGTTAGAGAAGTCTTGCCTTGATTATCTTACAGGATATCTACTACCCTGGAAAACGTTGAATACTCAGGGAATTTAATAAATCTGGAAAACTCAGAGAAATCTTATAAGGGATACTCCGGGAAATTTATGAGGTGCACCTGTCCGCGGTTGGTAAGAGCACTGCCCCGACAAGTTGTTGGTCGTGGGTTTGATTCCTACAGCTGACCAGCTTATTTCAATGTGTAAAATCTATTTTAAAGAAATTATCATTTTTTTTTTTTTCACTTGTGAAATACCAATAATGTACAAGATGCTTGGAGTGGGTGGTGGTGGGATTTAAAAGAAATGTAATTGCGTGTTATTTACATGTTCCACTATACTAAGAACTCAGGTATTGGAAAAGTCGGGGAATTTCAAGTCACAAAATTAGAAGACACCATGTCTCAGTGCTGCAGGAACCGTCTTGATCAGGCACCGTAGTTGCTAGGGATGCCAGCCACTTTAAATGTAATATTCAGTTTTTGCAATTGCTTCCATGTCGTTAGATGTATGTGCACCAAACTTGGCCTGAACATTATTCGATACAATAGAAAAATACTGTGGGTGTTCCCGTACATAAGCACTCTGGTTGTCCGTGTTGCCAACCTAGTTTATGAAAATTAATGTTTGTGTGTCTGAGAACCTATCAAGGGAGCCTTCGCGATTGTTAGTAAAATCGAATCGCTTACTTGTTTCAGTATTAGAATGATCTCTGGTAACTATGCTGATGGGAGTAACGCTGGGTGGAGAGTTTTTTACCTCTGTCTACCTGGGTATATCACTATGTCATTTCCAAGTAAAAAGAACAAAATAGCAAATCTCGGGGAAAATGGACAACCCGGTAATCCTGGAATATATCGGAAATCAATTCTTCTTCCTTTCACTAATTTCATGTAATCAGCTGACCATCATAATTCGCACTTTATATTCCATGGTTTTCCGATCCCGCTAACATTTTTTGCAACCTTCCCTGAACAACAACTATTGATGTTTCATTGGTTATGTTCAAATTTCCCAATATACAGGGTTCAATTTCAGTGCAAGAACGAGTCTTTGTGTGTTTTACGTGCTATGAAAGATCGCTTTTGGACGCGCGGTATAATGGTTTTATTTGTGTATGTTTATAGAGTGGATCAAGGAAATGACTTAATGTTAGTTTTTTTTTCTTGTCGTGTTTAGTAATAATAATAATTAATATTTTACTAGTTCATTCCTGTTGCATTTACTGAGGGATATACAGGAGTGTTTCCTCCATACATTTACTGCTTTTTACAAGAAAAGCTTAATTTTCGCCTTCTTTTTGGCGAAGTTGTTTTTTTAAATTTCAAACAGAACTCACCCTAATAGCACTGAGACCCCCACAATCACATATCACATAGTTTAGTTTTCCCATGAACTTTCAATTTCACGAGAATTATTTTGAGGTGTTGCTGTTTAGCTGAGAAAATATCTGTTAAAATCATACAAAAACGGCTTTCAGTTCCTTCTTTGTTGCCACGCATTCTGAAATATGCCTTGTTCACATTTTCACAACAAAAGGGGTCCGTGACCTTGAAATGTGGGGCTTGATACTGGACAGGGGATTTTCTTTTCCGACGGCTGAAACCTGTCCAATTTTAATCTCTCATGACCTCTTTCCATGTAATAAATTAAAATTAAAAAATCCAATTATCAAAATTCTCTTGTTTTGTCTGAATTTCAAAATAATGGCTCTTAAAGATGTTTTTTTCTTTTTGTTTTGTTTTTTTAAATGTAGATAAGAAATGAGAGATGAAAAGAAGAACGAACTAAAACAATGAATTATTTTCTAAGCAGACATAATTTGACTGAAACAATTAAATATTTTTCTAACAGAAGTTATTTGTGCGGAAAACAATTCTTAGCCATGGACCATGTGGTTCCTGATAAATAAGTTACATTAAAAGGGAAAATAATCAATGAGTGCATTCAACATAGTGAGCTGCTCTGTGAACAAAAAATTTATAGAACTAACTATAGGTTATCAGATGTGACGTCATTGACAACCAAGATAATAGAATTAGATGATAGACCAAAATTGCAAGACCTGAATCTGACAACGTGTTAATTGCAAGACCTGAATCTGAGAACTTGTTACTTCTATAAACTCTTGCTCACAGACCGGTTCACTGACTTGAATGCAGCCAATGTTACCTGTGACTTCGAAAACTGGGATCTGTAATTTTGGAAATCATTAATGTGCAAATGTAAACCAGATGAAGAAATATTTATTAAGCAAGTAAATGAGTTGAAAGTGTAATCTTTTAATGCGATTTCATTTTGCTAAGCAAAAGAGTAATATTATGTATAAGTAATATTTTAATTCAAACATTTAATCTCATGCTATACAATAAAGAATCTTTATATGGGCATACTTAGAGAAAAGTTTCTCAGTTTGTTCCACAACATATTACGGTGTAATAAATTAATATGGAAAGTGTCCTCCATCAACCCGTAACACCAAATATACATCAACAACAGAAACTTCGTGTAGATGTTGGCATACTTAAGTAAGTAGTTAAAGCGCTGACTTACAAAATTGCTGGTTCGAGTCCTTGATGGGGAGCCTCTAATTTATGTTAATATATTTTATTTGCTGTTGTAAACAACAGTGAGTTGTAGTAGTCCTTTCAGTTTTTCATGGAAACGAGTTAAAAATTGATTGATCTTGATTAGAAAACGTTGACTATGAATACGGGGTGCATATTTTAACACAGATACAGTACATGGTGATGTTAAAAAAAAATAATGTTATCAAAGTTACGATTTTTTCTGCACCAGAGTGTATATCATTTTCTGTGCCATTCGCATATAATATCATTGTTTTGTTTTTATTGTATTGTAAGTGTCATAGAGATGTTTGTATGTTTGTTGTGTATAATTTAATATCGAAAAGAAACTGCTCTGGAAAGATAAATCTTTAATATTTTGTTTAAGTTTTGAAAAGGAAGTTAGTTTTAAAAGTCGATCTAAAGGACAAGAAAGACTCTAGTTTAGCTTGCAAGTGGAAAGGACAAGTTATTTTTAACTTCGGGGACAATAAGGTCTTTGTAGTGGCAGATCCCAGGTGTGCGTTGGTGAGGACGTATGAACTTTAACCATATGTGTTGCGTTTCTCATGGAGGAACGAAAAGTTTTCAAATAAACAATAGAACCGGGATTTGAGACCCTCACGTAGAAGGGCTGAAGCGGTTTCCGGGGGTCCTATCAAGAAGTTGTTCGTTAATTGTCGAGAAGGATGGTGGTATGAATCTGATGCTCTCGATATGAATTGTTGAGGAGGCAAGAGAAGTGAAGAGAACTTTCCTCTGCCGTTCGGAGGGCCGGGGAACTTAGTTAAAGAAAGGCAGCCAAAAGGATGTTAACTGGATATTAAAATTTTTAACGTTTAATAAGCAAGTAAATTTTGTGTATTTTTACTGGAATCGAAACTTGATGAGTTGGATGGACACAGAAATGCCCTCGTAATTAAGCCACAAAGAAAGTGTCAATGCAACGAGAAACTCTCACTCACTTAGATTAGGGGCTAAGATGGTCACACAAGTTACGTTAACAGGGTCCCCACTCAACCGTGAAAACCGTGAATAAGCAGTGAATTTCGTTATCAAACCTTGAAAATCTAGAACATTGTCAAATTAATAGAAAAAACTTATCGGAAGAAAATAAAAGTCGTTTTGGGTCTCAGAACTGTGCTTTGGAACTATTTCAAATTTAAAGGATGTTGCCACACGTCGTTCGCAGCTTTCTAGCAGCAGTGTGAATGACCGATTGCTCATGACAACACGACGCACAATTTGAAGATAGTGGTGATTGTTAGCTGATTGAGATAGTGGTGATTGTTAGCTGATTGAGATAGTGGTGATTGTTAGCTGATGGAGAGGGAGGAGCGGGGCGCGCGCACATACACATCACAACCTCTAAGTTCGTGTTGCTATGGGTTGAAAAGCACAGCGTTCAATTTGCGAGTGCCTCAGTGCTGCCACTGTTGCTCTACGGTGTATAATTAAGTTTATGATTAACAAGCTGCAGTATGCAACTGCGCGTGAGGCACGATCCTAGCCTACTTGAAAGTTTTCTCCCCTTTCAGTGCAGCGCTATTCATCATTTGTATTTTTCCCCGCTCGATTGATGATTTTTGTTAGTTGCATTAATATAGTGCGAACGTAAATAGACCTGATTGTTATGGCCTTCCTTTGAAGTTGTTTAAGGTCGAGGACAATTCTGTACCAGGACCCTCTACCAGTCGAGATCATGTTGAGATGCAATTAGCGACTTTTTCTGCTTTGGGAAGCACAGTCATACATCCAAGCCAAACGCTTTTTCCAACGACGATGTGTCCCCAAACTCAGTGAAACAATATCTTTTTTCGGAGTATTTTGGTGTTCACAAATAGTTGTGAATCACATTCCTTTTGCAGCTTCAACTTGTGCAAAAAGTTTCAAAGTTCTGTTTCCAGATAGTGATATAGCACCAAAACTTAGATTAGATTATACCAAAGTGGGATACGTAGTAGTATTCGGTTTGGCGGGAGAAAAAAAAAAAAACCTGAGGGAATGTTCTCATATAATTCTGATTTGACGAATATAAGGTGAGTCAGCGGCAACAATGTATCTGCATATTCGTTTGTGGGATTCAACGAATCATCAGATTAAAACTAGGTACTGCACATCAGTGTTTTTAGGACCTTCTAAATCTTCAGATGATCTTCAAGGCACTAAAAAATCTTTCCCATTCAAAACAATTTATTTTGTCCAGTATACGAGTAACATCTTCAAGATTTATCTTTCAAAATTTGTAGTACATACACACATCTAGTGCATTACTCGCCTTTGGAATATACAGACTGTTCTATAATTTGTGTTATTTTGTAGAACACTGGGAGAAGATGAAGTTTTCACACAATTAATGTGAAATTTGGCATTCCTATTGAAAAATGTGAATTTTTCAAATCTTTAAACTAAATTGGACAAAATCACTGTTTAGCCCCACTTTTGGGGGCATAAACTCAAAAGATCATTTTCCTTATGGGAGATTCAATGTTAAATTTTGGAAGCAGTTTTGTTCAATAATTATTTGTAAGGATTTTGCGACAAATAAGTATTATTAGTTACAAAATGCAATAACACTCATCCACAATGCTAGAACAGGTGTCTCTAACATTATTTTGGGGAAGCCCCCCCCCCCCCTTCGGGGGAAAAGGGGCGTAACAAGAGGGTGGGTGGAGTGTTACAAAAATCCCAAATTTTATTTTTGGAATGCTAGTCAACATCAGATTAATCACAAATGTCACAGAATTAATGCTTCGATTCTCCTTGCATGTGCCAGTTACTGATATGGGGCTACAGCCAGCCCCGTTCCAAAAATCACTTTGAAAAATTCATGATAAATGAGCCACTCAGTTGCCTATCGGGCCAAGTCCATTTCAACAAATTTTACCGGAACGAACTTTCTGACCTCATATCTGCCATCCATCACATTCATTAGTTGGCAAGACAAATGGTGAGATTGAACCTTCAGTAGGTTGATCGAGGTTTAAGTCTGTTTGTCAGCTGAAAGATTATCACTTTCATATCCATTTAAATTGATAAATCCTCTTTCCAACAAGAATTGATATGGCCCGATAGGCAGCTGAATGGCTCATTAATATCCTTAGAAGGGCCATATAGACAGAAGCTAATATTTGAATCAGTTAATGTGAAATTTGACATTATTGTAGAAAAATGTATGCATTTTTCAAATCTGGAATGTTATTTTGGTAACGCGCTGGCTTGGGTGGTTGGGGGGCACAGGGAGATAGCAAAAGGTGGTAAGTCGTTATACAAATTTTTAATTTTATTTTTGGAATGCCAATGAGTGTCAGATTAATCACAGAGGTCACAGAATTAATGCTCCGATGCTCGTTGCATGTGCCAGTGACTGATATTGGGATCCAGCCCCTCTTCTAATAATCACGTTAAAAATTCACGATAAATATCCTTATTGTCCGGTAGCCGAGTGGTCATACCCAAAATTTTTGTATAAAGTTATTTTTATTGCTGATAACTTTCAAGTAGGATCTATTTGAGACGAAAATGGATGATGACACCTTGTCATCCTTCAGAAACTCCCACAATTCAAGATGGCGTCCGACGATACCATCACTGTTCAATACATTGTGCCATATACGTGAATAATGTCATATAACACACCTAAACTTCGGTATTAAGTATTTTTAATGTTAGTAACTTTGAAGTACAGTCTATTTAAGATAAAAATGACTGATGATATTTTGTCACCCATGGACAACTCCCACATTTCAAGCTGGAGTCCGCCAATAACGTCACTCATCAATGCATTGTTCCATATGACTTAATAATGTCATTTATCACACCCAAACTTTGGTATTAAGTATTTTTTATCGTTAGTAACTTTTAAGTACAGTCTACTTAAGATAAAAATGGCTGATAATATTTTGTCACCCTTGAGTAACTCCCACAATTCAAGATGGCGTCCGCCAATAACGTCACTCTAATATCATATGTTACATCCAAAATTTTGGTATTAAATTTTTATCGTTGATGACTTTTAAGTAGGGTCTATTTGAGAAGAAAAGAATTGATGACACCTTATTACCCTTGGTAACTCCCATAATTCAAGATGACGTCCGTGGATAATGTCACTGATCAACTCATTGTGCCATATGACGGAATAATAGCGCATGGCACACTCATTTGTTTAAAATGTTAATAACTTTGAAGTAGAGTCTATTTAAAAGGAAAACTGCTGTAACATATTGCCACTTAGGAATTCCCACTATTTAAGCTAACATCCTTCGATAACGCCACTGTTCAACATACCATGTCATATTACTGAATAACGTGCAATATCTCGGAAACTAAGAGGAAAGAAAATACTACTTTGTTAATCACCCATGTCAGTTCGAGATTTTCAAAACGGCAGTCATTGCAGTCATCTTGAAGGAGCATAGTGAAACAGTAAACTTTAAGCAGCGTTAAAGCGGCTCCTTCAACAGTGTATTCACTAAGATATATTTTTGAACTCATTTCCTTCCAAGCTTGCTTTCATACATAAAAAAATGTGGTTGAGACTAAAATATCTGCTGCATTTAATTTGCTCTTTCAACTACTCTGCCTCGAAGTTCTGTATCTGACTTTATGTAGAAAATATTAAAAAGTGAGAACCACAAGCCTGAAAGGTTAATTGCATCAGGAGCATCATTTTCCTAAATATGACAAAGTATTTTTAATATATTTAACATGGACGTTTGCTATCATTAATAAATACGACATTACCTTTAAACATCTATATTGGCACTGGTTCTAGCTCATAAGAGAGAACATGCTTCATATCTACTGTTCGAGAGCTAGCCTGTAATCCAATTGTTCGGGGATAAATGAGGCCACTATCACGGAATATCTTATTTGAGCCAATTGAAGTGTTTCTATTTGCTTTGGATCCAGGCATAACGAATTTTGGTATTTGCAAGAGAAAACTTGATGTTCAAAAGATTGCATTTGCTTCCTTCTAATCGTTAAAGCATAATAACAATTAACCGTTGATGGCATCATCACCCGAGTCGCTATGTTTACAGTGTTTTCTGGATCAGTTCTAGGATCCAAAGGTTCTGTTAGACCACTTAGTCTCTGCTTTATTCCATCCCTATCCATAGCATCTGATGATATTCTAACCTTCATTTCCTCTTTGTGCTTGTCTTGTATTGTATCTTTACTGCCTTCATGCAAGCTATTTTCGAGTTTGGCGCAAGTATGCCAACTTAGTATGATCTCAAAGTTTCGGGACTTGCAATTGAGGATGACGACGACGATTCCACCTTGTGTGTGAACCTATCTCATGAATGATGGATCTATCCATACCTCGATCCGCAAAGCATTCCGGAACCCAGGATTGTGCAGCATGACACTTGTCTTTAAGAAAACGATCCTCTATAATATAAGGACTCGCTTTGCTTAGCTGCGCTCCCAACATGGGGGTTTTGGGGGGGCTGCGCCCCCCTTTATCGTATACAGAGACTCTCTGGCCGACTCCATGTTACAAATATACCATCCACCGGGGGGCTGCGCCCCCATATCGGGGGTTTTCTCTATTTTTGTGACATACTTGTCATAGTACACTTTCATGGCAAACTTCGTTTGTATAGCTTTAGACGGTTAGAAAATGTGTTTTCCGTCGGCCATTTTGGATTAATGATGCTGACTTTCCCAAACCTTTGTTGTATTTTCCTAAACTACTAGTTATGGTACACCTTTATACTAAATTTCGTATCTCTAGTTAAAACGCTGTGAAAAATGGATTTTTAAATCCGCCATTTTATATCCAAGATGGCGTCTTTGAACACATCTCGTAATATTTACGGAACGTACTGATGATATTCTACCTTCGTTCCAAATCTCATTTCAGTAGCCCCAGGCGTTTAGGCTGTGTTTGCGGCCGTTTTGGATCCAAGATGGCACTTTTTTTTTTAACATTTTATTATATTGTCGTGACTTACACGTGAAGAGACAACTAAAAATAAAATTTAATTTCTTTAGCTCAAACGGTGTCGAAAATGAGTTTTGGGCAGCCATTTTGAATCCAAGATGGTGACTTTCGCAAAATTTTATATTATTTTCCTAAACTACTAGTTATGATACATATTCATCCAAAATTTCGTATCTCTATCTCAAACGTTGTGGAAAATGGATTTTTAAGTCCGCCATTTTGGATCCAATATGGCGTCTTTAGGTACACTGTATTATATTTTCGTAACCTACAATTGATAATGTACCTCTATACCAAATTTCAATTTAATAGCCCCAGTAGTTAAAGCTCTCTATTCTATACAACAATGGGTTTGGCGGCCATTTTGGATCCAAGATGGCGACTTTTAGAAAATTTGAAAATATTTTCCTTACCTACTAACGATAATGTACCCCCATACCAAATTGCATTTCAATAGCCCCAGCCGTTTAGGCTCTCTATTCTATACAACAATGGGTTTGGCGGCCATTTTGGATCCTAGATGACGACTTTTCCAAAATGTTGGGTTTTTTCCTTTACCTACACATGGTCCTACACCTTCATACCAAATTTGGTGTTTCTAGCTCCAGTAGTTTTGCCTGTGAATTTATATAGATGAGTGAATCAGTCAGTCAGTCAGTGAGTGTCCATCGGGCTATATAGTATGTGGATATCTTTTCATGAACTTGAGGTGCACCAGGACGTAGCGAGGGTAATTAATGCGCAGCCAAGCGTGTTCACCTATCTCACGAATGATGGATCTATCCATATTTCGATCCGCAAAGCATTCCGGAACCCAGGATTATGCAGCATGACACTTGTCTTTAAGAAAATGATCCTCTATAGTATAAGGATATCTTTTCATGAACCTGAGGTGCACTAGGACGTAGCGAGGGTAATTAATGCGCCCCGCAGCCAAGAAGTAGATAATCAAATCTAGGATCGTAAGCCTGTGTACATCAGAACTTCGCGAGGTCTGACCTCGACCTCACGGTTTGAGGTCGAAATGAGATCGCGAGTTCAAGGTTGAGCGAGGTCGAGGTCGAAGTAGTGTCGCGAGTTCGAAGCTGAGCGAGGTCGAGGTCGAAGCCCTGTCGCGTGGTCGAGGTCGAGGTCGAAACCCTATCGCGAAGTCGAGGTCGAAGTGAGATTACGAGGTCGAGTTTGAGTGAGGTCGAGGTCCAAGTCCCGTCTCGAGGTCGAACTCCCACCGCGAGGTCGAGGTTGAACGAGGTCGAGTTTGAAGTTTAAAACAGAAAAAGAGGTGTGTCGGGGTTTAGTGATTATGGTCACTGAATCAGCTGGTAGAGTTAGACTGAAAACCCAGTCGATCTCGACATATTGTCCATTCATGAGTGATACGTTTTCAAATGACGTAATTATTTAAATGAAGTCTGAGTACTCATCAATCGACAAAATCTCGAGCTCGCTGACCATTGTATTTCGTAGTAGTTTGTAAATAATAGTGCGCTATGTTCTAAAAATTTTGATAATGCTCTTAGATTTTGAAAAATGAAAAAAGTGGGAGCGAGCACCATTACTCTTTCTTTAGTCACACAGTCAAATGCCGGGATGGTACTAATCTAAGGTCGTAGTTTCTTTTCTCATTTTCCCAGAAGAGTGCTCGCAAAGTTACGTCTTTCCGCCAACTTGTAACGGGGTTAACCATATATGCCTGTTCAAGCCACTATATAAGTTAAATAATGAAATAAGTAAATTCACACAACCCGTCGCTTCACAATAACCAATGTTTTGTCTGATTATTTCATTGATCCAGACACGTGTTTTGATCAACACTATGTGAAGTAACCTTATTTATTATGGAAATTTTACATTTTCTGTTACTTATATTTCGAAGCAATACAATTTTTCTCTGGTGTTTCATAGTTCACACATCATAGTATTCCAGCTTAAATCGCCTGACTAGTGTATACAACTCTGGTTACAGTGAATCAATGAGTTACAGTTCATTAGAAAATAGATCTAACTATAAACCAGAAGTTTAGCCACTCAAGTCAAACCAAATTCAAAACTAGTTTTTTCCACATGCAATTTTTGCCTTAAAAGTTAAATTTATCTTTAAAATATGACAGTTGATGACTGTGTCGTGTCGTGAGACGTAATGTTCAATTGGAGACATTGATTCGTGATTCCCCTTCAAATTGTCCTGAGTTTGTACATTTATTTTCTTGTAGGTAAAACTAGATCATGTTACTCATTTGGGTGCACGCCATCGTTTTTCACACAGATTCTTTTCTTCTTTCCCAAAGAATGTAAAGAATTGGCGATACTTTCCTCCGAGTCCCCCGAGTTTGTCTTATAGGGCCTGTGGCAAAAAGGATGCTTTTTTCAAGTGAATAGATAATTATTTCAAAACACAAGAATTTTAATGCTACTGAAGGTGTTGAGGATGCTAATGCTATCAGCTGCAGAACTTGTGGTGCTCTGAAAACGTAGAATATGAAAAGTAATTGTCTGCATATATATTTTCCTACATACTATCACTAAAATTATTTGTGCATCAACTTGTTAAATTAAATGGAAGTGCTTTGTTTTGCATTCTTAAAAAGAAGGACTGCGAGAGAAGTGAAACTTGCCTGCAGTTTCACAAACAGCTGTAGCTTAAAAAATCTATTTTTGGCAAACAAATAGGTGCTGTTCCAATTTTCAAACTTCATTTCGACTATAAGATTCAAGGGAAGATTTTTATCCCCAGCAGAGATGTAAAACATTGATCAGCAGGAATGGTTAATTGTTACAGAGAAATCCCACCTACACTCTTAAATGCACACAGCATGAATACTATAAAAATCATTTTTCAAGATGGATAACTTCACTTTAAAATGAACAACTACGCATTCAGAGATAATTCACTATCTCAAATAGCCCTTGTCTAACTAAAGTACTCGTTTTAATTAAGAATTTATTTATTTTGAAATAAACCGAATATTTATTTGTTTGTTGAGTTGAATTTAAATTTAATTTGTAAGGCTTTTAGGCAACTTTGGCTCAGGACGAATGGATGAAGATGGGATAAATGAGTGGAATGAAGAAAATGAGAAGAAACGGGAGCACCCCGAAAAAACCTACGCAGACGGTGTTTGTCATCCACAAAACTCACATGACATGAGCCGGGATCGAACCGATGATCCCCCAGCACCAGAGGTGAGCGCTATACCATTTAGCCACCGCGTTTGGTCCTTATTTGTTCGCAATTTACCTATCCGAAATGTTCCATAGACATGTCTTACATGGTAGGTGTTCATTTTATTGTTAAATTTCGCTTGGTGGGACCTCGCGAGATCCAACCTCGACCTCATTTGACCTGTTCCTCAAACCGTGAGGTCGGGTCCAAATGTACACCTATGGTGTACATGCCAGACACCTTTCTTTGCCTTTACCTCCTTTATCAGAAAACTGACTTTAAGAGCACATCAAACAACAGATGATGTATTATATTATATTGGCATCCTAAAATAATGATGAAATTAAATAACCAATATTCTGTATGATTCAATCATTTGGCCCAATGCGTTGAACAGTGAAGTTATGTGTGGTGCCACCTTGAAGTGGGAGTGGGGCCTAAGGATGACATAGTGTCAGAAACCATTTTAATTTCAGATAGAATCTACTTCAAATTTACTAACAATAAAAATACTTAGTACCAAAATTGTGGGTGTAGCATATGACATTTTCTCTCATATAGCACAATGAGTTGAATAGTCACGTTATCCACGGGCGCCATCTTAAAACTGTGTCAGCCACCTTTATCACAAATAGACTACTTCAAATTAATACCAAAATTTATGGTTTGTCATTAGACATTTTCCAGTGATATAGCACAATGCGTTGAAGATTGAAGTTATTGGCGAACGCCATCTTGAATTGTGGGAGTTACTCAAGGGTGACAAGGTGTCATGATCCATTTTCGTCTCAAATAGACTCTACTTCAAAGTTACGAACGATAAAAAATACTTAATACCAAAGTTTGGGTGTATAATATGACATTATTCAGTTTTATGGCACAATGCATTGAACAGTGACGTTATTGGCGAACGCCATCTTGAATTGTGGAAGTTGCTCAAGGGTGACAAGGTGTCATCATTCATTTTCGTCTCAAATAGACTCTACTTCAAAGTTACGAACGATAAAAAGCATTTAATACAAAATTTTAGGTGTGTTATATGACATTATTGAGTCATATGGCACAATGCATTCAACATTGATGGTATCGTCGGACGCCATCTTGAATTGTGGAAGTTGCTCAAAGACTTTGGTAAAATTTATTTTTATATGGGCCTGTCTAGTAACTTTGGACTTCGGCCCGTCACGATTCGCTATTAAAATCTACACCCATGCCCTTGCCGGGACTCAAACCCGGGACGTTCGATCCGTTGGCCTACGGGAGTTGCTAAAGGTGTCATCATCCATTTTCGTCTTAAATAGACCCTACGTAAAAGTTATCAACAAAAAGAAGAAAAAAAATGAATCACAGTTAGCGTCATATTAATCACAAATATCCCACAATGAATCCTCCGATGCTACTTGCGGATGTCAGTGTCTGTCTTCGGGCCTGAGGCCCTATTCCAAGAACTACACGATAGATGTCCTTTGCGTGGCTATACTGTGAAAGGCTAATGTTTTTCTCACAAATAATGTAAATTTTGGAATTCTTGTAAACAAAGATTGAATTTTTGTCATCTGCAATGTTATTTTGGAAACGCCTTGGAGGAAGCACAGAGAGCGTTACAAAACACAAAATTAGCAGGCCGGAATAAAATGTGGATTAAAAAAAAAATACAGAAAAGTTGGTTCTATGAGTATGTTTCAACTGAGTATATTTACCGTGAAGTTCTATTAATTGATTTTTGGAATGTGGTTTCAGCCCAAAACAGACACTGGCCTATTCAGTTATCATCGAAACATTGATTCTCTGACTGCGATTTATTTGATAGATATTGACACGTCCATACTAAGCATATTTATCATGAATTTCTTTCAAGTGATTTTTGAAATGGGAACTGTAGTTCCATATCAGTTACTGACACACACGAGCTGTTTCAGAGCATTAACTGTGTGATTTTTGTGATTCAACTGACCACTATTCGCATTACCAAACTAAATTTTGGATATTTTGTAAAGCTCCACCACCTTTCGCAACGTCCCCTGTGCCCCCCCCCCTACCCGTAAGGCAGTGCGTTATCAAAATTGCATTCCAAATTTGAATAATTCATACATTTTTTTACAATATGCCAAATTTTACATTAATTGATCAAAAAATTAGCTTCTGTCTGTGTGTCCCTGCTAAGGATATTTATCGTGATTTTTGGAATGGGCCTGTAGCTCTATATCAGTCACTGGCACATGCAAGGAGCATCGGAGCATTAATTTTGTGACTGTGATTAATCAACGCTTATTGGCACTCCCAATATAAAATTTGGAATTTTTGTAACGCTTCACTAGCTTTTTCATCGCCCCCTGTTCCGCCCATCCCCCCATCCCCAAGACAGTGCAGTGCATTACCAAAATAACATTCCAGATTTGAAAAATTCTTACATTTTTCTACAATAATGCCAAATTTCACACTAATAGATTAAAAAAAATATCTTCTGCATATATGTCCCTGCTAAGGATATTTGTCGTGAATTTTGTACGTGATTTTGGAAGAGAGTTGTAGCCCTATATCAGTCACTGGCATCTGATCATTAATTCTGTGACTTTCGTTATTAATCTGGCGCTCATTGGCATTCCAAAAATTAAATTAGGAATTTTATAACGATCCACCACTTTTTGCCAGTTTCCTGTCACCCCCCCCAAAGCAGTGCCTTACCAAAATAACATTCCAGATTTGAAAAAATTATACATTTTCCTACAATAATGCAAAATTTCACATTAATAGATTAAAAAATGTCTTCTGCATGTATGTCCCTACTAAGAATATTTATCGTGAATTTAGTACGTGATATTTGGAAGTGGGCTGTAGTCCCAGATCAGTCACTGGCACATGCAAGGAGCATCGGGGCATTAATTCTGTGACATTTGTGATTAATCTGATGCTGACTAGCATTCCAAAAATAAAATTTTGGATTTTTGTAGCACTCCATCCACCTCGTTGTTACATTCCTTATCCAAAATAATGTTGGAGACATCTGTACTAGGATTGTGGATGAGTGTTATTGCATTTTGTAACTAATAATACTTATTTGTCGCAAGTTCCTTACAAAATCCTTACCCAGCGATAATTAACATATAATGGGATGAACTACTACTACGGTACGAGCGTCGCTCAATCGTTACGGCGCGCTTGATGAATGAATGAAAATGAATTTTATGGGCGGTAACAGCACTAACGGCGCGCTTGATGACTCTCATGTAAAAAATTCTGACACAATCTTTATTTCTGGTTATGACTTTTCTTTTCTTACATTTTTACGTTTCAGTTTGTTTACTTTCGACTTATGGATCATTCAATTGATGAAAAGTTTGATTTTTTATTTCAAAGTTTAAATTGGTATTTGAATCTTCATCAGCGTGGGAGCAGTAGACCAACTCCTCCCTTTGGGGAGAGGCCTAATCCACTAGTGGATTGAATATGGCTCTGATTTATTATTTTTTATTTAAATCAAGATTCAAGAAAGTCATGGATCACTTCCAGTATTATTATATCCAATCGAACTCTAAAGGAACTACATGTCAGATATAAGAATCCAAGTGACAATCATGTCAAAGATTTTTACGAAAGATATAAGAACATATATAGAAGGGTAATACGTCAAAGCAAAAGGAACTATTATGATTCAATAGTGCTTAATTCCCATGATAAAAGCAGAACCATTTGGAAAATAATAAATGAGGAAAGTAACAGACACATGAAAATTCAGGACATCATTAAATTAAACATAGATGTCTCAAACTTTACCATAAATGAGCCATTGAAGATCGCTAAAAATTTCAATATGTATTTTAGTTCGGTTTTAGAAATGCTGGCCAACCAATCGTCTTTACCAAAACCAAGCTCAGAAACTAGATCTATACCTATAACTGTCAATTCTATGTTTCTAACACCAGTTAGTTACCCCGAAAGAAATTGAATCTGTCATTAAAAAAAAAAAAAACACGGCATCGAAGAAATTCCTATTCTAGTACTGAAAAGGCCACGAAGATAATAGCTTACCCAGTAACATATATCATCAATACATCTTGTACACATGGTACCTGTCCTGCAAAGTTAAAATTATCTCTCGTTAATCCATTACATAAAAAGGGAAGCAAGGGCAAAGTGGAAAATTATAGGCCAATTTCTCTTAAGTCAGTGTTATCTGGGGTATTTGAAAATGCCTTCCTTTATAGGTTAAACCATCATTCGAAACGCAACAATATTATATGATCATCTCAAAATGGTTTCTGAAACGAAAGTCAACTCAAACTGCTATATACGACTTCATTATGAACATCGTAATGGGTCCCAAATGTAATAATAATAATAATAAAATAGTATTCAAATTTCATGTAAATAATTATATTTTAAGTATATGTAAATAAGCAATTAATGTATTAGTAATCAATGAGTATATGCGTATTAGTATTAAAATTTCATGTAAATAATTATATTTTAAGTATATGTAAATAAGCAATTAATATATTAGTAATATGCCTATATTTGTAATCAAACATTGACATGGTCTATACCATATGGCAATAGCCAATGTGTTGGTCTCTGAACGCAATAAAATTCTATTCTGTTCTATTAAAGGATCAACGAGATATCCTGCGTGTTGTTGCTTTCTAGGTACCGTAACGTACCCATATACTGGTCGTGGTAGAGAACGGACGTGCTTTCTCCTGCTAGATAGGAGTGTCCAAGATGGAGTGACTGTAAATGTGAGCTTCAAGTGAGTTTTAAAAAGCTACAAAGTTTAGTGAAG
>JAGDQP010036274.1:0-19141 GCA_022664845.1 Lepisma saccharinum | reverse complement strand
TACAGTCTAATTTGTCACTTTTTTAAACCGCTACTATTATTGAGGTTTTTCATTTCTTTGGAAGCTCCTCCTTTCTGCATATAATGTTTCTTAATTTATGTAGTTCCTTGATTAGTGCTATTCCTCCCGCTTTCCAATATCAAACCTCTTAACTCAGAAATATAAACAGTTATTATTTAAACTGAAGGCAATTGAAAGTTCCTTGCGGAAACCAGAGATGTCCAAAGAGAAAATACTCAGAATAGCAGAAAAGCTTGTGCTACTTGTTTATACTCTTTCGCTTAAGATGAAAAGTTTTTCTTCTCAAATTTTGAATCTTGTTCTCAATAAGTAACCTTAATAAAAGAGAAGTAAATTTGTAGCTATTGTCGTCTTAAAAGATGATCTTGGATATTCTGTTTCTTTTGTATAAAACCCTTCAGATATAACCTAGAAAAGAGAATTACAAAAATTTCATTCTGGTGGCAAAAAGTAGAATCCTTGAAATGGTTGCCTACTTGTGTGTTCATTTTGTCTTTCGATACTGCCCTCTTAGAGTGTTCATTCTTGACGTAAACGTTTCATATAACACTGCATTGTGATAGCAAGTTTAATGTTTAACTTGAATAATATCAAACTAAAGAAAAAATTAGTTGCAAATTGATACTCTCAATAAGTCGTTATACCCTTAAACCATATACATTTGTTTCTAATTTATTAAGTTCGTTTTCAAGTACACCGAGCGGTCATGACTCAGTTGGTAGAGAGATAACTTCATGCTGAAAGAATCCTAGGTTCTAATTCAGTGCCGACCGTCCAGACTTTGAACCGACCACCGTTAACTTTTCAGGTATTTCCCCTTAGCACACCAGACTGATGACGGCTTACTACCTTGAAACTAGTCCCTGGACAACCTCCTTCACCCATCCCTATCCCTTAATATCACTTGCAAATTAGACTTAGTTCTGTAAGTTAACCCAAATCAATAAATAAAATGGGAAATCAAATCAAATCATATTTGTATTATTACATCAACCAGCTGAGTATTTGGTACAGGCTATTGTTAACTAGAACTAAGATACCTTGCACTGCACTAATGTTCATGACCCTTTCTAGTGGTGTGATATCTCCCGCTGAATTGAATTACGCAGGAGTTTGTCAATTATAATGTTCTGTTCGTATCATTCAGGGCATCACAAGCTAATTTACACTAACGTTCATCGCAGACATTAGAGCAATTTCCCAAGCATGTTCACCCCAATTGATACAATTGTTAATTATTAGCAAGAGCATATCAAACGTAGCATCGCGTTACAAATAAGCATCTGGTTTTCTCCCTTCGTGGACATATTATATTAGTGACAGCTTCAAACAGTAAGGATTACGTGATATTTGCCTCATACACAGGAGAGAAAATTTTAAACCTGTTGCATCAATCACACTCACACGGACAATTAATTAAGCATATTAAACGAATCATTTAATTAATTCTTCAATAAATATTTGAATTTGAATCTGTCGAGGTGTTTGAAGTGTGATTATCTTTTTATGTGTTCTTCCAGCCTGTTGCGGTGGAGGTGAAATTAATTATTCTTATTGAGTGCTATGTTATATAGTTATGTAAATTAAAAGAAACGATTCATTCGTCTCTAAACTTTAAGGATAATGTCAAGTAAATATCTTGCTAATCGTTTATTTGGTAATAATTTAACTTCATTTTTAAGAAAACAAGCAATTTTATCGTAACGAGCCGTATATGTTACGGTTCCAAGATTTTTTTACAGTTTCTAATTCTACGTTTTCCGTGTATCCTGTTCGCTTGTAACATAGGGTAGTGGTTAAATGAAACCTACTGAGAGAAAAACTGACTAAATTTCAATCCAGAGACCTCGATTTACCTACTAACTTTCATGTACACATTAAATTGGGAGGAGCGGATTTTCATAAAAAAAAATATATTAAAAAATACCGCTTGAAAAAGATGCGGTCTATTGTAGTTCTTTTCAATGTGAATGTAGATGAATTCTCTTGTATTCACATGAAATATTTATTTTTTGAACACAATAAAATGCTGGAATAGTAAGAAACAAAACTAGTGTTCTTATGAACGAAAATTTAACTCGGTGGAAATGAAACCCCCACCACGCCGGGCCAACGCATTATCCACTAAGCTAGCTTCCCAACTACAAGAGAACGCCTTCGAAACGGCCTCTTTCGTCCTGAGGTACTTCAAAACAATGTTCAAATATTTTCTGTATATATTCTTACTCCTTGATGTCTTATGGTACATTTTTGTCATTGAGAAAAATTATCAGGTCTTTTGTTGTTATTTTTAACTAAAGGCGATTTACTTCCCAGTAGTGCTTCGCCTTTGGCCAATCTTCACGATGCCAAATAGCGGAAATCAAATTTGAATTGTCCCCATGATGTATATAAACGACTTGAAAAAAAAAGAGAAATAGCTCTTTCAAGTTTAAAGAATAAATTACATCAATAAAGCATCAGAATCACACCTCAAAGATCACATTTTTTTATCAAAATGTTAGTGGTTCGTTGAAAAGTTTTGCCCTTATGATGTAGTGTGAACAGTGTTTTCGTACTATATGCGCTTAGTGGCTACGGTACACTAAATCTTAAACGGAAGTAGGTAGAAAGAAAAATGAGTTCATATTCGGGTTCAAAGACTTCAATTTACACGTTTCTTTGCCACTGGTAATGCTACAACATTTTCTTTTGTTATGTTTGTATTATATGTACTCAGATTGTAAAAGAGGATAGCTCTTCAATGAAAGCAGTTGAAGAGAAAATGATTTCAGATTACAACTCAGCGACCGTGAGTTACTCGTTCAGTTTCAACATGTTGATACTACAATATTTCAGAGCGGTGCTCGTATACTTTATGCACTTACATGAAATTAAACATGTCACACTCGATTTTTAGCTACCGAGGGGCCGTGGCCCACTGGTACAGCCTTGGCTCAACGTAGGGTCGTGGGTTCAAACCCAGCGGCCGACCATCCTGACTGAGGATTTACCCGTTTTTCCTTAGTCGTACGAGTCAAATACTAAGATTGTACCTTCAACTTAGACCCTGGATTACTCTTCCCACATTCTTTCCTCACCCCTGTCGTGGCCTAGTTCTTAGATGCCTGAAGGAATGTTCAAATTTCGTATATTAACAATTTTTAGCTCTGATTTTCGTCTTTACTTCAATTTTACTTCTGATATTCATACGGATATGGGTCAGAACAACACTTAACAGGAAAATATGACCTCGCCACATCAGATTTTTATGAATTTTGGTAAGTTAGTAGGGCCTGATGCGAAACAGCCACAAATATAATATTGAAGTCCTGTGTCAAATATTTCTGGAGTTACAGCATTCCAAACTTTGAATTTTCCCTAAAATTTTGAGTCACATTCATTATTAAAAATACTTGTAACTGTTTGTCCTAATTAAGATACAGATGCGATTCTTGTGCCGTTGTGAAAATCTTGAACAAACCTTTAATTCGATATGCAACACTTGCCTCTCCCTACAAAATTAAAAATTTGACCTTGAACTTTGACCACGTGAGCTTAAATAGTAAACTCTGAGGTCAACTCTGAATTTGTTAAGCTTTCTAAAAATAATGGTCTTTTATTCGTAAAGACATGTCTAAACTTCCATAATGGTACACCCATAGGAAGATGAACACTTTTAAAATTGTATTTATGGCTCTTAAACATTTTTGGCACAGTACGAGTTGTAGTGTTTCTGTTTATGACCTCCGTGTGCAGTTTGATGAAATAATATTTGAATAGTGTTGTTGTATACGTTAAGAGGCAGGTGTTAGGAAAAGTGTTGGTCACAATTTGAGTAGTCCGTCTAGGGTCATGCGGACGGAATAATTCAATATTGCCGCCGGAACGTGCCATTTCTGGCATTCAACAAATATACAGTTTATTTAGATTTATTATACGCAGAGCAATGATTTTGGTGTCAAATTGTTGTGTTTCACGATCAAAATCATCATCAAATATGGTTGCCCCTTGAGCTGTACAGAAGGAAGAATCGAATATGACCTCCGAGAGAAGTCATTTCTAGCATAGAAGCAAACACAGTTTCGTACATATTACACCTATGATCTTGATGTCATATTTTAGGCTTTTATTATCAATGTATACAACCAATGAATTTGATTTGGATTTAATTTTAAGGCCTTTAAGTAACTTTGACTCAGGAGGAATGGGTGATATTGGGATGATTTGTGGAATTAAGAAAGTGGGAAGAAACGGGTGAACACCAAGGAAATCCACACATATGGTGTTTGTCCACCACAAAGGCCACATGGCACGAACAGGGCTTTAACCCACGAACCCAACCATATTATGTGAAATATTCGTGTTTATTGTCCTTTGAACTAGGGATCTGTACTGGCGTCAAATTAAATAGTTTAGGTCGTGACACATTTTAATTGCGTCAAACTGTAAGCTAAAGTCAGGACACATTTTTTATTGATTTAAGTTTTTAATGTTATTCTAAATCTTATTCTAAGAGTTATGAAATGTTTTTATGTTCAATTTTAAATTTCTGTTGTCTCATAATTTCATACTTACAAAAACTTTGGTGAAGGGCTTTATTCATTTGTCAACCAAAGTTAATTCTGACAAAAACCGTCAGAACACTAGTAAGACACAAGATAAAAAGAAGTTTAAATTATTTCCGTTTCATTTGTGATAATGTTCCGAAGGAAGAGATTATCCTTTTTCCTAAGGAGAAGACTAAATAATATATTGAGTAAATTAAATTATATTTCATTCAATGATAACGGAAAAAATGCAATTGTTTGTTCCAGCGGCCATATTAGATTCTTCCTTCTCCACAGCTGAAGACATGTTATAGGTACTGGAACAGAGGAGTTACGAGATTTTACTATTGCAGGTGTTTTCATGTACTGTCCATTTGATTTAGCACTTATGATAGTTACAAACTACTCTAAAGTATAACGCTATGAAATATTACTTACGACATGTAGGAAAGCTTATGTTAGATTAGGTTGTAACTACACTTGTGTAGTTCAACCGTGAACTGTAAACAAAAGGTTTATGTATACAAACTATACGAGTGTTTACTGCAAAAGATGCCACAGCAATTTGTAAGTGAAGGTTGACTTGATTGCGTGATAATATTGTATGAAAACTGATTTGATGATTTAAACGAAGGCGATATTATTTTACTAATTAATTCCCTTGAGTGATAACAGAAATACGTAAATATTCTCAGTCAATATCAATGTAATATTTTGCATTGAAGCAACATGGATTTACGACTAGTGAAGTTAAGAAGGCAAGTTTGTGACATGAGAGAGAAGTTTTGGAATGATTGATTAAATCTTATCGTTCTTAATAAAATACCTTTAAAATTTAAACCAGTCTTTCTTTTACCTGTTTTGGTAATGCCTGAGTATTCACATACTTAGGAACATTGCTTAAATATATATTCAGGTGTCGCCCTACTAATGTGTAGCAGATAAATCCTCAGTTGGGTCATCCTGAATCTTAATTGGATCTGCTGCAAAAATACGTCAAAGTGTATTTAAAGAAGTGGTATCATTACTATGATCTTATGAACAGCTTAGTTTAAGCTCGTATCCCCAATTACTAAGGAAGGCTAATCCTTTGATGAATGTTAAAAGGTTCTACTGTCGGCAGTAAGAGTTCTTTCCAGACGGACTCCGCAGATAGCAACCATCAATTACTGATTATTTTAATTCTAAGACACTACAATTGGACACCAAAATCATATCTCTTGGTGCAATAGTTCCAAAAGATTATCAAGAGGGTGTATACTAGAAATGGCTTTTTCCGGCAGTCATATTAGATTTTCTATCGTTATATCCCAAGATGGACTACTCAAGTGGTTACCAGCATTTGATAATTTTGTTAATGCAACCTTACAATTAGACGGAAACGCTATAACTCTAGGTGTAAAAGTTCCAAAGATGTGGTCACCTGTATACTAGAAGTCGCATGTTCCAGAGACCATATTGGATTCTCCCCTCCACATGGTCCCAGACGAATTACACAAATTGTGACCATTACTTTTGTTAACAACTGCCTCTTAACCTATACAATGACACTATTCACAATATTGTTTGATCAAACTGCACAAGGAGGGCATAAGCAGAAACACTACAACCCGTCCTGTGCCAAAAATGTTTAACAGCCGTAAATAAAATTTTAAAAATGTTCATCTTCCTATAGGTGTCCCATTACGGAACTTTAGACATGTCGTTACGAATAGAAGATCGTTATTTTCAGAAAGCTTAGTAAAAAATCAGAGATGACCTCATTTTTACTATCAAAGTTCAAGGTCAAATTTTTAAGTTTGTAGAGAGGCAAGTGTTGCATATCGAATAGAAGGTGTGTTCAAGACTTTCACAAGGACACAAGAATCGCATCTGTATCTTAATTAGGACAAACAGTTACAAGTATTTTAAACAATCAATGTGACTCAAAATTTTAGGGAAAAGTCAAAGTTTGAGATGCTGTAACTCCAGAAATATTTGACACAGGACTACAATATTACATTTTTGGGTGTTTCTCATCAGGCCCTACTAACTTACCAAAATACATAAAAATCTGAGGTAGTGAGGTAAATGACCTGTGTTGACCTGACATGGGAATTATCTATATGCTAATTGTGGTCAAATTCTTTCTTTAGCTTATTTGTGTATTATACGCACTTCAATATACGCACTTAATCGGGCACGTTCTAACTGTACATTATAGATTTGTTTGACTTGTTTGTATTTCATTTTCCAGGTAGCTACTGAATTTATTGTAAAATGTTTCATCAGTGCAATTATTTATCAATTCGGAGAAAGACAAATTACGTACTGCCGTACCTTCATAATTACTTAATGTATGAGGGGTAGTCAAATGAAAACAGGTCAGAGGCCAAGAAGGGGCATTGAATATTTGTTACCTCAAAAGCAATCTCCGAAATTATTAGAACATTTATTCTAGGGGGAGATAAAGCGGTCAATCTCATCCTTGAAGAAAATTTTTGGCTGCCGATGAAACCACTTTTACCCAGTCATACACGTTGTCATCCAATAGATCACATTGCGCGCAAGTTGGTGATATTGTAGTTTGATAACGGTAGTGACATCTCTTGGGAGCCCTGTAAAGCACAGTAACAACTTCCACTTGCACATCAGTCATTAGTTTATTGTGCTAGAAATAAGGTCAGTGACATGTGTTCGTCTAACATTAGATATTAGGTGAGTAATGAAGAACAGAGCGAGAGAGTTGGAGGACAAGAAATTCATCGTCTCTCTCTCTCCATTGGATTTCCACCATTTTAGAGAACTAACGGGAGGCATCCGTAGATATTGGTTTGTATCGGACGAGAATATGTGTGACTTGGTAAAGTTATAGTTCCCTCGGCAGTCAAGAAGCTTCTTCAAGGATGAGATTGACCCTCTTATCTCCCACTGGAATAAATGTCTTAACAGTTTCGGAGATTACGTTTGAGGCAACAAATATTCAGTACCGCTTTTTGGTGGCTAACCTGTTTCCATTTGACTACCTCTCATACATTAAGTAATTATGAAGGTGAATTGCATGACTTGGCAAAGACGGGGTGGACCATCTTATCTTCCACTGGGATAAATGTCTTAACAGTTTTGGATGTTACTTTTGAAGTAATAAACGTCCACTGACATCTCTGGGCGTCTGCATCGCTTTCATATGAGTGCCCCCTAATATATACGTACAATTTGGAGATGGAGAAACGAATCGGAACTGGCAAAAATTTACAACCGGATTGGACAATATCTGGATAAGAGTTTGGGATATTCAGAATGATGACGATTTTGCTCGCACGTATCAAGATCCAAATTTAAATGAATCCACGGATCTAGACTCAATAAATGGAGATACGAGGAGATATCAAAAAGTTTGTTGTGAAACACCGTCAGTGCGCAGTCTATGAAACACCAACACCAACATTTTAATATCTTTTGCTTTGTATCTAATTTGCTAAAATATATCATACAAAGTAAATAAATTTCAGACATATGCAATATTGGTTGCTATGCGTTATTTATATTGTCATTTTACCTTCTTTGAGGCTAGTCAAAACTACATTAGCCAAGTACAAAAAGATATGCTTATTACCCTTACACAAGTTATATTTCATTCCACCAGTTTACCTTATTTGTCTGTAAGTACATTATTCCAAGATCTCTTGGAAACACTTTTATATTCTTCCAGACTAAATATATTCTTATTATCCAAAAGCTCATTGCTGTAACTAACATTTCATCATGGCATTTCTTTCTAAAAAACAAGAAACTAAAACATTCTTATCTTATTTCATTTGTCCTTTTTAAATTTTGCGCCAACCGCGCAAACTATGTGTTTGTGTTCACAATTTGTTCAAGCTCTTTTTTTTAAACACCTATCAAACACCAACACCAACTACCGACGATAGCCTACATTACAGACCGAAGGACAGGATGAAATTAGAAGTGGAAGAGATTTTTGGTAGATTCTCAAAAATGTGAAATTCCTTTCGAAGATGATTCTTTATCTTATAAGCAAGTGTTTCGTTGCCATGTAAATGTTTATATAACGCCGAAGGACAGTGAAATATAAACATGAACATGACAGCTAGTTTTCACAGAATTTCATATTAACAATGAGCTGTACGAACAATAGGTGAAGAACCATATTTCTATCATGATGATGTGCACATGTTTCTCACACTAGATTTAAACTTTATATTTGTTCAAACATTTTACTACGATGAGATACAGGGTGTTACAAGCTAACATCGACAGAGCTCCTGCACGAGATTTCTGACATAAAAATAAGAATAAATGTATAGACAATTGAGGGTTTACAAATGCTTTCTTTCGATGTTATAGACTGCAGAAAGGATGGGAAAGTGAACTCTAGAGCTTGATATTTCCAATTCCATTAACAGTAGAACTGAGGAGGCATGGTACGTACACCCAAAGACTCCAACTGTGCTCTATCCAAAATGTTTTTTTCCAATATTGTACAATGAATGCGTAGGAGATTCCAAAGAGGAAATGTGTATTCTCAGAAATTCTTTGCAATAAAGGCTGGTCGAAATAAACATGAATGTCATTACATTTCAACAAAAAAATGCGACAAGTCGATATGATAAACAATATTTCCTTCGCAGTACGATTTTTAAAATTACACTGGACTGCATAGCAAATAAAGTGAATTACATACATTTCAAATAACGCTTAGTGTATTTCTTATCAGCAAAAGAGACTGTCATTACCCGGTTAGGTAGTAGAGATTGCGTTTAACGCCTGTAGTCAAACAGAAAGTCTTCTTACTTGTGTTTATTTCGACACGTCTTTACGCCAGGAAATGTTTGAGAAATATATACAGTATATTTTCTTGGCAGCAGTCTCGTGAAGTTGTTTTGTCTATGTAATTTTGCAACATCCTCTATTGTTAATTGTTATTAAGCTTTTTATCCATTTTATCTGTGTTTTATGAACCTCATCATCCATATAATTTATGTAACTAAATTAGTAGTATTTTTTTATTATAATTTGTATTCCTGTCGTTTGGATTTTGCAGTTTTCACAGCATAATTATTTAAAAAATACTGGTCATAGGCAAAATAGTTGCTAGTCCTGATTATATTCAATGTGGCTGTCATGCAGGTTGGAGGAAGAAAATAAGTTTGTTATTGTGTTGGACATTTTCACGTTCTTTATCATATTTCAAAATAATGGGTAGAATTGAGTTGAATTTATGTACGATCTTTAGGCATCCATTGATCTGGCCAAAGCAATGGATAAAAGCAAGCATGTTTACCAAAAGGATAACGTTTGTAATAACAAATAAATTTCAAGTTTGGCAAGAGGAAATGATCCAGAGAGGAACAAATTAAAGGTGGGTCTTAAATGGAAATGCCATAGTGCTTCAAGAGCAGTGATTGATTCTCCAACACTTGGCTCTGGTCCATAGTCAAAGCAGTGCTGTGACAATAATGGATGTCTCTTGCTGTGACAACGATAGGTTTTCGTATCATTGATTTAAACTACTACTATCATGTACCGCATGATACTGTGGTTTCTGTGGGGAATTTACCAATGATAGACAGTTCAGAAGACTCTTGAGATGAACAACAGAATACATACAAAAATAAGAAATGGAGAGGAAAAGATTACTAGTGTAATTTTGGACAGCAATGCGCAATATGTTGATTTGTGTGTTGTATACTAGTTGGACTGTGATTTGCTAGATCAACCCGCTTGCGTCATCGTTTGTCGACGTATGACGTCATTTGTCATGACGAAACATGTAGGAGCTACTAGAAATTTCCTCAAATGAAAGTATTCCTTGTTTCAGTATGACAAATTTACAGTTCAATTTAAGCCTGTCGCTATTTAAACTCCCTATATATATTCACCTTTATCTCCTTCACCTCTCTCTGTCATATCTACTCATCTAGGAGTAGAGCGGTGGGGGGTGACACGGTAGAGTTAGGGTGAGGACTGTCTCATTGAGAGAAAGACAGAAAAGAAGACGCTGTGATCACGTTTAACATTAAACAATGGTCAGTTTCAGCTAATGTCTCTCGTTTCTGTCGCATTGAGTTCCGGCACAAATGAGATTGATGAGAACAGACATGGACAGCCTCGTGACAGCTTCCAATATATGGTGAAAAATCCGTTGTGTTTCTACTGCTCGACTAGGGGAACAGGGTGAAGAGAATGGGGGGAACGACAGTCGATCGATTACAAAACGTCCAAGAAAGACAAAAGGAGAGAAAGAAATAGTGTTTCCCGCCAAAGGCTAATCTCGTAAAATATCCGTTCTACGACAATTTAGAATTAGTGGAGGGGATTTCATTCAGAATGGACTTCCTGCTTTTTTTGTCTTCCCTAGTTCTCTCCTGTCATCTCTCGCTCTCTCTCTCTCTCTCTCTCTCTCTCTCTCTCTCTCTCCTCTTTCCCTCTTCCCCCTTCTCTCTCTGTGTCTCAATATTTTAAAAGATGCAGTTCCCTCTGGTACCCGATTCCGATTCTGAATCGTTCTGGGACAGTAATATTTTTTCATACTTTTAACCCAGAATGTTTTTGTTTTCATATTTTTGCTGACTGAAGAGGACATTTTTGAAAACCAAATTCGAACACCCATGAAGGATGTTTACGATCCAGCATTCATACATGAATCACTAATGTTTTAATGCGACTTTTCCGTACAGGATGATAGCTCTCTTTCCGCACGGATATTAATTAACTTATGTTGGAGCTGTCGTTCTTAAATATTGGCTGTGAAATTTAAACGGTTGTTTTCTTGAGTTACAACTAGTGTCTTTGACTTAGTTTTACCTTCTTTTTTCTGTGGCATTTTTCCAAACATGTGAATGATTAATGTTAACTATCACATGAATATCTTTCACGTTTGTCCTCCAATGGTGTGCTAAATTGGTTTATTAAATTAAGCACGTACGTTGAAATCCTTTGAAAAATCGAAGAGGTACAAAAATCGTAATTCAGGAAAGGAAAACTTTTAATAGGTGAAATGTTTAGTGAAGTTCATCTACGCAATCCAACATTTTCTTTTTAGTTATGGTGTTCGTTTGCGTCTTTTATTATACAATAATCGGTTTCTTTACTTAAGATTTAACAAAATGGTCTCAATATGGCGACCTCGACTTGGACCACTATCTATATAGATTGGGTTGCCCCAGTGCTGGACAGTGACTAGTTCTCGTTTCTCATGGTAGAAAGCAGAAGTTTACTGGTATGGGTGAATGAAGGTTTGCAGATAGTGGTAGTATCCAGAAGATAAAGCCTTTTGTTTATCACACTCGCGTGTAAGAAGCTGTTACGTATAGAAGTACTTTTAGTCGAACGACGTGAAATATTTTTCTTCTTGTTTCTTTTTACAACTTAAGCTAAGTTTTGGATAGTAATTAAGCTTTCTTTGTTGTTTGTAATTAAGTAGTGTTTCAATATGTTCAGTAAGTCTGAAGCTATAATTCATTATTATCTTATCGATATTGTTTTTTTGTAACACATGTTATATTCCCAGTACCGGACAAGGAACCTGTTCCCATTAGCAAACGCGACAATTACTTAACCAATGAAATTTTATTTCTTTACTTAAAATATAAATTTATAAAATAAAGCTGTAGCTGCACTCTATAGTTTTCAGGGTTGTGTGACGCTATGGGAACGAAGAGAAAGGACAGTGGAAAGCAGAAAATATGAGATTTGGTTTTGATGCTTTTTTGGAGGTAAAGTCACCGTAAGACAAGCGGAAAAAAATCCTGTGCCTAGTAATAATAATCGAGTAAAGCATCTTAAAACAAAATATACAATGTAATAGCAGCATTGATGGGTAAATTTAAAGTGATGAATTTGAACAGAAACCTGTGTGTCACTTAAGGATTTAGACAACAGCTTGTTACAGTGCTTAGATTGTCATGGTTGGGCTCATGTAGAATGTGTGGTCACTGACGGTATTTTACATTTCAAATGCGATTTTTGCAAATAAGTAAGAAAGATTTTAATTTCGTACTATTACAGGCTTCGAAAAATAAGAACATTAAAAACAAAAATAATATTTTGAAAGTAGTCTAATAATATTTTTCTTTTCTACCTTACAGAATTTGAACTTCCCTTATCAGAATGCTTATTTTAAGTGAGCAGCATATGAATGATACAAACGTCTTTGCTTTCTGTTGTTTTCTGAAAGAATACTTTACTTATAGTTCATAGTATCTGTTCGTTTTACTCTGTCCGGTATTGATAACAGATTTTGACATCATCTTTTTTTTTTAAAAAAAGTAGTTTTCTTAAAATAAGATTTTACCAACTATAAATAAATATTTAAAATTAATACCTTTAGTAATTTATTACTAATACATCTGTCTACTTATCCCTTTACCTCGTTTCAAAATTTGCTGCTCAGAAGTTTTCAAATTCAATAAAACCTAACGTGTCCGGCACTGAGGCAAGTTACCCTACGTGAAATCACTTTCTCAAAGTGAGTGCGGAGAGAACATGAACCTCAGTAGAGATATCTATTTGTCACTTTCGAAAATTTTACCACTCCCTCTTCCATTAATTTCCTGTATACTCATTCAATATACAGCTTAATCAAGGGAAAAATGCAATCTGTTCTGTCACTTCGAAACATCCTGCATTATGATGGGTTTTCCCGTGGACTCTTGATTTTTTCTAAAATATATTAAACGTGTTTATGAAGTAAATATTATGTATTGGTGATTTGTGTTGCTAGTATTATTCAAAGAATTATCTACAGTACACTATGAATCAGAAAACTATCACTAGAAACTTCGGGAGGTTATTACTCATGTTAAAATGAGAATAAAATAAAAATTAGCAGTTGTTGAGCCACAGAAACCCAAAGTTAGTCCAGCATCTACACCTTGACAAGTAATGTAAAGCCTGTCGTTAAAAGTACCCTAAGAAGTATAACATGGCCTTATATTAAGTAAACCGAAATACAAAACATGTACTGATGTACGGAATATGAACTGAAATTTATTGAACGTTGTTACAGGGACAAACGGTGAAGCAGTACAATACAGCATCTGATTAGAAACAGAACAAGCGGCACACAAAATAATCAATACACGTGTTTCAAGTGTACTCCGCCCAACACTAAAAGAAATTGATAGCAACGCTGCAAGCTGTCAGACATGGCCGCAAGTGTATCCCACACAATTGTAAGCAACACAGCAGCGATTTTTGAATTGTTCAATATTACGAGGCAGTGGATCATAATGGACATGCCCCTTCAGTATGCCTCACAAATAAACAAACATCATTCGGGGTGAGATCAGGTGAATAAGTAGGAAACGAATAGTTTATTTCCATCGAGATTGTGCAGTCTTCACAAATTGGTATTGCAGAAGCTGTAATGGTTCACTAGCGGTGTGTGTAGTGGCTCCGTCTTGCTGATATCATTGTGTCTTAAAACACAGGTTCTTAGTGAATTGTTACTTTCGTCCCGACCGCGTTTTTGCGTTGGTACAGCACTGAACTCGTTTGACAGAATTTTGCAAGTAGCAATATCACTGTACGCTTTGTTGGGCGAGGTTTCTGGTACTCTAACTCAAGCAAGTTCCAAACAAATTGCACGTTCCACCTACTGCTTCAACCACTTCCGTATGAGGGGAAATAATGATTCACAACAAATGCTTCTCACGACCACTCAAGGTCATTACGGATTGCCTTTAACTACATCCGTACTTTACAAGAACTAAAGTCACACTGATACTGCACAGCTTTACTTTCGTAACAACAGAAACATGGTGTTGCCAACTTTCGTGATACTTTATTCCTGTCCTTACTGTACTATGACAGCCATATCAGATGATGATCGATCAGGTTAAATCTGGTGAGAATTCTGGCATCCCGAGATTGCAGTCATTTTTAGCGTTATTAAGCAGAATGCTGGAATTATATCGATAACATGTTAGAAAGGTGATATAAATATATCAAAGCAGTCGGTGGGGTTCAATGTTATTGGCTATGACTGACTAGTCTCAGAGATCTGTTGGTGCTGATTGGTCGGCCTAGGTGAAATAGAACAATCCATGACCCATTCAATCTCAATTCAGACAGAGTATGTACCGGCCAAGTCGTAGGCTTTGATAACTATTTTTGTGAGTTCTTTACGGAAATTTAGGACAACTTTTGTTTTTAATAAATTCGCTGAAATGTTTCTTCTTAAAGTTCCTTGTTGATAAAGTTCAAACTATCTTTGACAAATCATATCTTAAAGGAAATCATATCATACATATTTAATGTGTCCGACACTCGACTTCGATCACGACATACGACCACCAACGCTCATCTACATAAAATCAATATTGTCGATACACAATTCTGTAATTGTGTGAACAATACATATATAGAAGATATAGACCACATTTTTTTCCAATATTCTAAATATGAAAACTCTCGGAAAAACTTTTAAAAGCCCTAGTCAAGTCATATAAAGCTCCACCGCTCTCAACAGAAATATTAATAAGTGAACCTAACGTTCAAACTGGCTGTATCTTATGGGGTTTCCTTCGTACTAACAAAATCAACATTTAATGCACTTAAGCAAGAAGCTTTAAGCACATTCTCATACTTTATGATTTTCTCCTTTTGAAGGTCACACTGTAATTATGCAATGGCCTTGAAAATTAGTGATATGCACAATAATACAATGTTTTTGTTATATTTACTTGTTTTGTTATGTGTTTGTCTGTTTAATCCATTTGGAACTGTAAAAACTCTCTTTTTAATATCTCATAACTACAGCTACTAACTGGACTATAATACTTTACTGTTACCCATGTTGAAAGAAATCCTAATCTCTCCATGTATGAATGACTAAAAGCTTATGTGTTATATGCTCTACATGTAGTCGGTACAAGGGCATAATTGTTCGTTACCTGACCATCAGCTGATCATCAATCGTCTCGTCAATTACAAGTCTAGTTACCATCAACCAGACAAGAAGAGAAAGAAAGGTAGATATTTGAGAAACCTTACATATCCATTTCTTGATTAAAAGAATGGTTTGTTCATTTTAAGATTTGAATAAAGAGATGCTTCAAATAACACTAAGATTTTTTTAAACGTACTTATCCCATCGTAATATGTATTTCCCTGATAAAATGACTTTGCGTAACTCACTACAGCTATTCATAAAGGTTTTTAAAAATATTTCTTTTAATCAGAAAATGGACATGTAAGGTTTTGCTTGTTACCTTCTTATTTGTGTATAGTTTGTGATATCAAAAGATTAGTCACATACAATTTGTACACTGTGTACAACAATTCTTACATTTTTGAAGAAATATAAAAGAAATCAAATATTTCGTAATTTTTGTCTCTTCCGTGACAAAGTACGAACTTTTGTTTACAACTTTGAGTACCAACTTCCAAGTACTTTGTCTAGAGAATACGTTAAAGCAGTTCTAACTCCTACTTTCACTGTAACAAGAACGAAAAATTCTTCATATTTGGATACAATTTTTTTAGAAAGTACTTTTTTCAGAACAATTAATTTTTAAGTATGGTTGAGGCACTTGTGCGTTCTAGAGAGAAACTTTCAGTGAAGTACCAATTTCAAGAAGGCGTAATGCTAGGTAAAAGTGACATTCTCCAGGTCAATATCACGTGTCATTTTGTCGTACAGGATTTGTTATCCCAAACACCGAGTTCGTCATTGGATTATTTGGAACATTCCAATATAGATTGATATATCACAAGGTCCACTTACTATTTAAAAATTTTGAAGCATAGTCAAGATGGCAGCTTTCAAGATGGCGGTCATTGTCGTTTTATCCTCCAGCATGTATCACAACCTGTCCATTATCCATTAATACCCATTCGCTTTCAATATATATTAGAGTTTATAAGCGAAAAGGCATTTCCCGTACTCTGTATTCGATTTACTTGCACTCTACGTTCCATTTTTCTCGGGTTTCCCTTGTCGTCATTGTTGGCAACAGCACCTATATAATTTTGACAGTAAAGTTTTAACTAGGTGCTGTACCTACATATGAATTTTCATCAAAGTCGGGCTCTGTCACCTGGTGAGTGTTTCTGTAAGAACGAATTTCACGAAATTCGACCCCTTTACTCGTTATTGCCAATATTTTAAAAATACAGCATTTTGGAAATTCGTCTACACCGTTCATCATTATCTACACTATATTTTTCATGGATACTCTTCGGCACCATGCGGATAGAATGTGAGGTTGATCGCTCCGCCAAAAATAAAATTTTTCAGTGCTATGAACAAATCACTGTGAGTGAAGTTGAGGGCACAGGTTCAAAATAGCCGATCAGGTGAGCGAAAACTCAAAATCCATGAGATTAGAAAATTTAATTTCACGACCAGTTTCGTTCGGGGGTATTCAGATTATCCGAAATTTCGGAATCTCGGGGTCCGGATTCCCGGGATTATACTGTACTTGAAACAAGTTGTTTGATTCAACATCTGCATTAAAGGATTATATTATATAATTGTTCCTCGTGCAATACAAACGACTTCAAACCAACTGAAACTCTTAAATGAATTCTATTTTAACAGAGATATGAACAAAGTACCCGTGATTTTTTTTTTTTTTTTTTTTTGCGGAACCGTAAGTAAACAATGAAATCTTCACATGGAACCGGAGTTCCGGTTCCGGTGACTAAGAGTTGTCTCTTCTTAGAACCGAAAGTCATATAATAGCTCGGAACAGTCGTTTGTTCCGCCCACAATACCCAGATCTTCCACTATGTGGCTGTAGAAACTAAGTGCTAGGATTGAAATTCCCTCCACCCACCCCACCGCGAAAATAAAATAAAAAAAGAGCAAGCTGAAGAAGAATGCACTGTTTTTTGTTGTTTTTTTCTTTGGTTCTGTGTTCATTTACTTGATTCTTATTGAGCAGCCGAAGTAAATGCCGCTACTTAAATCTTCTTTTGTTCTCCATCTTCGTGGAGACAGCAAGTGGGAAATTCCAGGAAAATAGATAGGCACTGCAGAGAGGAAGGAAATGGAAGAAGGGGGAAAGTCAAGAGATGTTAATCAGCTTGGAATGAATTCAAGAACATATATGTTCATATTCATTCCAAATTATGTATGAATGGAATACCTTGTACGCCATCTAAAAACTAGTTTCTGTACATTTTCCTCAGTTTAGAAAGACGTGGAATAGAAGGATCAATTACTATTAAATTGAAGGAAATTTAAGTTAGGGTCAGTTCTACAATCAACCGATAAACTTCTAGTCAGCGCTAAGTTGAGCCCAAGTCTAATTTTGGCCAATGAGAGTACTCAAAATGAGAGTTGGCCTCAACTTAGCGATGACTAGAAGTTGAGCGGTCGATTGTAGAACTCACTCTTAAGTAAACTGCTGGGAAACAGTAAGATCGTTAAAGTTGCTGCGTATTGGCTTGTTTCAAATATGAGAAAAGAAAGGCCATAGAGCTGCTTGTGTTATATTGTAACACTAACTAAACAGCAAATAAAGAAATATGAAAGTAACCAAGAGGAATACCATCACCAGTAAAGAACAACGAAAAGTCTAAAGTTGAAACATGGTGGTCGTCCACGTCTGCGGTAACACATCTGTATGCTTCTACCTAAGTTGTTCAATACTGCCTGTAATATTTTGTCCTATTCCTGCACGCTGCCTATTCCAATTCCTCCACGTGATCTTCTATATGGTTTGTGGTGGATGTGGACGGACGCTAGCTGCTTACTTGGAGATGGCCCAGGCGTGTGCAATACAATTGAGATCAGGCGAATACGGTGGCCATTTAATTCGATTGATTCTTTATTGCTTCAAGAAAGTAGTCACAATGTGGTTACGGTGGGGTCGGGCATTATCTTACATTAACGCGATTCATAATAATTTCTAAACACTCAATAAATGGAACCAAAATGAATGCAAGAATATCTCTGACCATTCAGTTTCCGATGTAAAGGAACAATTGGTGTCCTACGATGATACATAATTCCACTTCAAAACATTACAGAACCTACTTCCCGTGGATAGCATCCTACGGTGAATTTAGTGAGCAGACTTTGTCCTTCTTGCTCTAGTCCGAGAAGAGGGTCAGGTACCATTGCTGCCTTGTGCACAGACAGTATTTTTGTGCCCAAGGGAAACAGCACATCCAAAGAGCAATACCCTACATAGACGCTTGTGTAATACACAATACTTTGTCATCACCTTAATATAATAAAAATATTATCACAGAGATACTCTTATTCGTTATGAACTTGGTTACTAATAATTTACACTGTGCTATATAATCGTTCATGACTCACGAAGTTTATCTCTTTATGATTTAATACTTTGGATGCAAAACGTTCTAAGATAATAAACAGTAGTATCTAGAAGAGATGGAAACAAAAAGAAACGATCATGAAATTTCTATGGCCGTGACGTAGTTGCAAGCTTTAAGGTTAATCTAAAGCAACGGTCTCCAACAAAAGATGGCAGCACAACCTCCGTATATGTCTAATGTATTTTCAATGTTACACGAAATTTCATTGCTGCTCCCATAAATTCAAGCCTAGAGAGTTCGAACTTGCAGGAAAGAGAGTTCATAACCAATTCAAGAGCATGATCGATGCCGAT
>JAGDQP010036273.1:0-11790 GCA_022664845.1 Lepisma saccharinum | reverse complement strand
ACCAAATGCGATCGCAGAATTTTCAATCTTTTATTCTGACTGAACATGTTTGTATGTCATAAAGAACGTCACCTTGCGAGTAACAATTTTGTGAGCTGTCTTGAAATTCCAAAACCAAGTTGGTCCACCTTTGAAATCAGCTCACCAAAGCTCTCTAGCTTTTGTACATGCCCATCATTTAATATCAATATCATGATAAAGAATTTAAGATTTATCAAAAGATTCGCTCGTTATAACAAACTGTAAGTAATTCAATTTAATGATTAATTCAACAAACTTCCTGCGCAAACTTTACATTTTATCTCTTTGAGAACTGTAATTCATCGCCAAACCCGTTGTCACTTCAGCGCTCTCGCATACTGTGATCCTTCGCATACAAAACGAGTCCAAGCTTTATTCGCGAGAGGGTCTCCGCGCAGAAACATATCAGCAAAGCCGAATAACCTGTTGTCGATTCACAAAAACTTACGAGAGATATCTACGCTACGCTATTGTTTTGTAATTTTTAGAGGTGTGGAAAATATTTTTCCCAGGCTGGGAAAACAGTAATTAAGTTAGCGCCAGCGAAGGGAAAGCTAGAGAGGGGAATTTCCCTGACTTCCCCCCTACAAATAAAGCACTGCTTGCACCTATTTCATTTGAAAAATTTAACTTGAATCCAATATGACGGAACCAAGATGGTGGATGATATGTCAGAGAAGCAGTACTTTACTTGTTCCAATTTGTTTTGCATATGTCCACATTCATATCCAGTTCTATCTAAACAAAATAAAAGCAATTTTGTGTCTGAGCGTAATAGTTGTTTACGACAGCATTCCCGATATATGAAGGCTCATAAATATGCAAAATACAGCTGTGGGCCGCTACAATTAGTTCATTACACATTGGGCCGCGAAGAACTTCGCATTTTAATCAATTTTAAACAAATCCCGGCGAGACACTTGAGAATGTAGCTTGTCAGAGGTACCACCTTAATCAATCAATCCATTAGTCGTGCTCATGGACGGCATGAATACAAAGCCAATAAAAGCAATTTGACATCAACATATGCACGTACCGTATTGTAACTCTCCTGGGAATCTTCTTGATGAAACGAGATGGCATATGTCTTTAATTTTTCTTTCTGATCCTGAAGAATGGATTTGTGAACCTGCGACAAGTTATCTAAAGTGACTGCTGTCGAGTCTGAGAGAATGTCCTTCAATCTGCTTCTGTAGTCTGTTGCTATGGCAACCTTCAATCGCTCATTCCACATCTCCTCGATTCTCTGCAATCGAAAGTGTCCCCAAAACATAAATTTAAAAGTTGTTGCTTCACATAGCAGAACATAGGTTATAAGGATAACTTAAATTCTAAATAATAACCACTGGCGTGACAGACTGAAAGGTCCTGAGCCTGCCCCAATGCCATCTGTCCGCGGTTGGTGGGACTGCGTCCACCTGAGTGTCGGCTGTGGTCAGCACTACACACCACCTGACCACGAACAACCATATCAGGGGCTTTCTACACAAGATAAGAATAACTTACATTTTTATTAATTTTGAATGAAGAAATAGCTAAGTACTTTATTTTTAACTCCAATTATTATTTTCAATATGCAATATTTTGAAAATTTTAACATCAACACATTTTCAGAGCTTCAATTAAACGTATTTTGTTCTTTTGATGTTTCTTTTATAATTTTTATTATTACTTATAAATATTGTGATTAAAAGTAGAGGGACGTAATTAGAATGCTATCGTGTAATTAAACAAAACACAACACAACTAAGTTAGGTTAGCTTCCAGTATATCAGAGGATAGCTTCAGTTAGTAACAGGACGAACATATATTGTATAGTTCATTTCCAAAAGCGCCCTTGTCCACAAAAATGTAAACTTGAGATATTGTTTGTAACCTCGAAAATTATGCTTATTTACAAGGTGGAAGTGGGCTTCATCGGACATCCACAGCTTGTTCATGAAATCGCCATCCTCATTCACCATGGCCATCAGTCACGCACAAAATTATCTACGTTGTAGGCGATCATTGGGTTTCAGGTGCAACTTTTTTGGTTGGAACATAAATCTTGCATCAATATTCGGTGGACACCTGACTAATGCAGCCGTAGACTGACGCCGACTGGAATGCTATAGATTTCTTATAACAGCAGCCCGAACAGCCTTGGTAGTATCTTGTGCATGGGTACTGTGCGCTCTTTCTTGTGATGTATTCTTCAGAGTCGAACTAAGTTTCTCAAAATTACGTACGTAGGTGATTATTGCATGAATCGATGGAACTTGTCGATGCCGTGCTGCATTTTAAAATTCGCGACGATCGGCCGCCACACTGTCATCGTTTTTGCTACATTTTACCGCAAACGCACAATGCGCAAGACTCCACTGCTTCACGATCACTAAATTGCAGGATATCTCTCGCACGGTTTCGCATATTGCGCAGCGCCACCATGGCAGAGCCAGATGCAGCTCAGTAAGGACACTTCAGTATTCACAAGGACGTGAAACTATATCAAATAGTCAATTTGCCAAACTATTGTACCTAAGAAACACTAAAAACTAACCAAAATGTATTTCGGGCGCCATTTATAAAATATGGATGAGCGCGCAAATGCAACAAGATCGAAAATTCGGTATACCGTATTACTCAGTACATGAAACTGGGTCAAACTGCCAAGTTCCTTTTTTTTTTTTAAAGATATAGTCATTTTCAGCTCCCAGATGCTTGGCGTTCGCTATTACAAAATATCAGAAATACAAGCAGCTCTAGCGAATAAACGGTCAATCCCAAAAGAAAAATGGAAATAACTTTTCTTGTAAAGAATTTTGTGTATCGGGGAATGGCACATAATATGCTCTAATATGCTTTTCAAGCGAGATATTTACAAAAGTATCTTTTTTGGGCTCCATTTTTTCAATATGGCGGAGCGATCGCCAGTGCATGTAGTTCGCAAATTTAGTATATTACTCAGTACATGAAACACTGTCAATCTGTAAATTTCCACAATTTCTCTTTTTTTTTAGGTAAAAGTACATATTGCTTGGGCTATAACAAAAAGGTTTTGTATCTGTATTAGGTGGAGTTTAATAATGTAAAAAAGATCAGAGTTATCGTAAATGAAGTAAGTTATTCTCTATTTTATTATTAGGCCTATCTCTTATCGCCTTCAACTGTTTTCCAACTGTTGCCAAGTCATAAGTATTAGACCAGATGTGAAAATATTACTGAAAATTGTAAGCTGTTCATGAATATGTGCGTGGATATTGATTGTAAACATTTAACATTACTGCCGATATGAGGTAATATTTAAACAACACAGAATCTTTTACTTCATTTAACATACGTTTGATATTTTGACATTATTAAATTACATAAACACATAGAAAAAAAACCTTCTTCTTATATAATAAAATGTCGTTTCGTGCTGAACAAGCTATCAGGTAGATAAGGAAAAAGGTCCTTCTACAGATTAAACGGTTTTTCGTTGAGGACAAAGTAGAAATACTATAGATTCATTTTCTTACCTCATCCAAGTCAATGCAAGCTTTTTCATACTGAACAAGGTCTCCGATATCAGAAACTTTTTCTGTTAAACTGCTAACAACTTGTTTGGCCTTTTGATGTGCTTCAAGTAAAGTATCAAAATAACTTTTGTTACTGTCATTCTGTTCGGAGCTACTATAATTACACAAATGTTCCTTTTCTAATTCCATTTTCCCTGTTTGCATCCACTTCAGATATCCATCTATAACTTTTTTATATTCAAGTTGAGCTGCCCTTGACAAGAATGGGAAAAAGACTTCAGCTATTTCCTGTAAGTATATAGAGAAAAATAAAGAAATTAACTGCAGGTAATTTCCACAAGCAATTGTCCAACGGATCAGGGGTGCGAATTTCACTTTTGGACAAGTTCCAATATATACAGGGTGCAGGGGACGTCTTCGTACACACAAAATTAGAAGAGCGAAAATTTAAACTCTTTTTTCGATGAAAAAGTATTTTCATTGAATTTCAATTGAAAAGAGTTGTTATATCCTCGATTTGGATATAAAATGTGATCTTTTTACATGGGATACCGATGCCTTACGGATGTAATTTATTGTTCAAACTTGTTAGGGCGAATTATCGTGTTTTAAAACGGTTCACAATACATCATAGCTAATAGTCACACTTGTTATCTATCATTTGTTACGGGGCAGGCTATCGAAAGATGAAACCCTACTATGAAGTTATTGGCGTTTAGTTAAAAATGACAATAGAAGACCTGATAACTTTTCTCCATGACAATAGCATAAAAAGAGACCTCAGAGTACGATATAAATAAGAAATCTTAGAACGTTTTTCTCAAGTAGCTCACGGGACGAAAGGGGCTCTTTCGAATGCGTTCTTGCGCAGTTGTCCGGCTGGTGAAGGCGACAGAGGCACTGAATCGCTGGCAGCGAGGTAGCAGGTTCGATCCCTTCCGAGGTCGTTTCTTTTCTTAATTTCATTCGTAAGAACACGCCATTTTATTATACTAATTAGAAATAGACGCTCTTTCTCTTTTTTTTAATTTACAACACTTCATGGCGTAATTTCCATGTTCAAAAGATGACAAATTCACACCAGTAGATCGAAATTTATTCACAAAAGAAATTACATTCCCTTCGAAATAAAGCTACCATAGATCCCACCTCTTTCGGAACGGAAGTTACTCCTCTTTTTCTCTCGATGAAAATCTGTTCTAAAAGAGTGATCCCTCTTTTCACTCCCGTAAGATGAAAAATTCCGCTCAATTCAAGCGGAATTCCGCTCTCCCGAATTAAATGTGTACCAAAACACGGGAAAAGCTTAAAATTCAGATCGGTGGAAATCCATCGTTTTATTAGATAATGGGGATCCCATCCAGTCTAAATTAACTTGTTAACAATATTAAACGAAATAATTCTCCATAATTAAAAAACAGTACATTCAAGCGAAATTACGTTTTAGGCAGTTGATTCACATGATTAATGACTAAGTTCAAATATGATGTTATCACGTTCACAGTGTTGCAAACTCTGTATGAACTTCTTTTTTTTAAAAAACTAGCACTAAGTTAATTTATTGGAAATTTGGTATGTCCTGTTGATAGTAAACGATATGTGGGAAGCACGTATACTTGAAAACTCGTAAAATTGAGTTAAAACAAACACGAAATAGCCAAGTTTCATAATACTCAAATCGCTAAAAATGAATTAACAACCATACACAATAAGATACGTAACAAGGTCTTACTCATTGTCCTCTCACAATTCTAGCAAGGGATGTGCGTGACCTCGAACGCTCAGAACCGCACCAAAATGTGCTTAGAATATAAATCGCTCATTCCAAAAACAGCGGTATGAGTCATTCCCATGCAAAACACAGCTAGCGCCATTCGACGGTGGTATGTTGAACATGCACGAAGAAGTACTTACTCTAGTTGTGTGAATAGTATAGCAAGGACTAGGGAGTATAGGACAGCCAGCTGAAGCGAGTTGAACGTATTAACTATAGATGGGACTAAAATCGTGTCATCTTCAGGTAGGCAGGTGAACTACAACCAAGGACTAGGCCAATCCTTGTTACTTGACCAAGAACACAACGTAGTTGGCCAGTAACAAAGCTTCGGCGAACTTCGTTCCTATTCGGAAAGCACGCGTCCTCTCCTACAGAAAGGCTCACACCACAACAGTAGCGTCAGAAGTAGGAGCATGGTAGGACTACAACCGCTGCTCCTTGGGTTTGTGGTTCCTTGAAATTGTTGGAACGACATTTAGATTATTTGCATTTACTGTATATTCTACAGCACAATCCACTAACAAACATACTTAATGTCAACACATTATAAATGAGACTTTGTACTGCTTCCTGAAGTCGAAATATTGACAGAGATGAAAGAACTTTTTTTTTCATTTCCCAAAGACAAAAACATTTCCCGGCTCTATATTCATTATGAACGGTCGTTGGCCCGGTAGATAGTTTTTCATGCCTGTCACCAGGTGTCACTGCCATGCAATTATCGCTCTTAGTTCAAACTATTGTCGCTTATGCGAGCTGGCAATCCTATACTCTCTAATCCTCGAGTATAGCTGCAGCAGGAGGCCTTCTTTTGGAGTGTTCGGTTGTGGATTAGAGTGTAAAGAGTATGGATCGGTATCATGAGGCGAGTTAATCCCATGAATGTTATTCAACTGTTAGAGGCAAAGTTGCGACGCGCTAAATATGGAAAAGTAATCGGAGTCGAGGATATGGAGTTCGCGAACATGTTATATAGCATAATAATTCACAAATACAATGGAGATGACGCAGAAATGCATGAAGATACGCTGGTTAGGTATAGTGATTTTGAAGGACAGGAAGAGCCCGTATCTGAAGTTTTTCCGTCCAGAAGTACAAGACTTTCATCTCTAGAGCAACAGGAACCTTCAAGTGAAAGTGAGTACGAACCATCTCCACCCAAAATGTCGAGGGCCAGTATGTTACAAGATACTGATGACAACATACTGGAGAACATTTATGAAAACTATTACAATCGTGGCTTCAACTCCTATAGCAAAATTATGAGGCGCTATAAGTGCAGTCGAAGTAAATCAAATTGCAACGTAATATTAGATTATGTGACTAGCAAAAGGCGAGATCGAGCTAATTTCAAGGGAAACAGGCTGTCACAATTAAAAACTATAAAATAGTATGTAATGTCACAATTTGATAGGGCAAGAGCGTATAGATCTGCTGTTCACTATTGACATCTGCAAATGTGGGCACTAGAAGCATCTAAAGTTGGCCTAGACAATATCACAGCTTCGATTACTTATATCAACAAACTTAAGGCTGAATAAGGCCTTTCTTCCAGGCATATTACTACGTTCATCACTCGTAAGGACATACAAGAAGATCATAGTATTCGTCAGAAGGTACAAGGGTTTGTGGAGGAAGTGAACAAATATGTAACAGACGCGGGTGTGGAGAAAGAAAATGTTTGGAACAGTGACCAAAGTGAATTTAATTATGAAATGACGTCATTGTCAACACTATTTCACAGAGGCGAGAAAACAATACCTGGCGTGTTGCAATCTGTGTATAGCTCTACACACAGCTACACAATTGATGTGGCTTTATCAATGAGTGGCAGATTAGCTAGCAAGGTCTCTGTTTTCAAGAGCCACAAACAAGGCACTTTTGGCCCAAATGTTTCAAAGAAACTTGAAGCAACATACCCACGAAACATTCATGTAAAGGCAAACAAAAGTGGCAAAATGACGAAAGAGCATACGAAAAGTTTTCTAACTACCGTCCTTGGTGAACATGTACATGACGATGCGAAGAGCCTATTGCTATGTGACTCCTGGTCAGGCCATAAAGATCGGACTCTGTTAGATGAAAGTTTTCGGAACAAGGATGTTACGCTCAAGATATTGCCACCGAAGACAACAAAATATTGCCACTTCTCTTGATGTGTACTTTTTTCAGCAATATAAGCTCTACGTGAGAAGGATCGTTGATTTTGTAAGACTACAACGTGGAAAAACACAATAAATGTCACACGACCGTTTCAGCATCAGACTTCACTCTGTGCTATACAATCAACTTTCTACACCCAAGTGCAAGCCTATGCTACAATATGCATGGCAAAAGAGGTTATGACATTGACGTTTGATATTGGACTGCTTGAATGCAGAAGTGCTGTTGAATGTGAAAAAGGTATCTTTAGTCAGATGTCCATTTTGTTCTGTTCCACTTTGCTTTGACCACTTCATTGAAATCCCACACCTGCACTTGGAGGACTAAATAGCAGGGCAACACTATCAGATCAGTGGAAAAGGTTTGTTGTTCAGATTGTGTAATTATTTTAAGCTGAGGGAAATATAGCAATCGGTCACGACATTGCAATATGTGTGTTTTTGGTCCTCTTATATCGATATTTTGTTTCTTCTCGTTAGCAAAGTTCCTATCTTAGACCTTGAAGAGGTGATCATTCAAATGTCTCTTGTAGTAAAACGCGCAGTTTTGTATGCGAATGGCTCATACCACTATTTTTGGGATGAGCGATCTATATTCTAAGCACATTTTCATGCGGTTCTGAGCTTTCTAGGTCACGCACATCCCTTGTAGGAATGTAGATCTAGAAATGAAGTTATATAAACAAAGATTTAAAATTCTACCCACGCACTAAGGATCCATAAATTTTTGACCATAATAAGGAAATGTGAAATGATTTGTAAACAATAATTTAGTGACAAAATTAATGGCTGCGTTCTGTGGAGTTTCTCTTGTATTTCCAGAGAAAAGGGGTTACTTGGATTTAATGACTGAATATTTGTAAGTACTAGAAAAACATCTTATTTTTAGAACTAATGTTTCACAAGAAAATATATTCACATTCAAAGTTAATACTTGCCTGGTAGAATATCCAATAAGAATTACAAAGGATCATCTAATAAGTTCTTGCTAGCGAGACTGCAAAATTAACTTTGAAACCGTGGCAGTTTAATCACTTCTCGAAACGAAAAATTAATAAAATATTAAAACAGGAATTGTTTGTGACAAGGGTTCGTCATCGTCGATTTCTCTGAAGTCACTGTTGAGATTTCATCCCCTTATGCAATGAGCAAAATGCAACTAAGTCAATCCCTAAATAAGTTTATGTTCAACCGAGGATTTAATGCTCTTACTTTAGATACAAGCAGTCGTAGGTTCTTTAGATACTCCCAACTTAGGTGCTGACCCACCGTTTTGATGCCAACTAGTGGGCTATTTAAATTAAGAAATACGTGGAGGCCTGTCTCGAGAAGCATTGGAAGGGGTGATAGTGAATCGTTGCGTTGACCACCTGACCCTGTCATTGAAAGGAATCTATCATACCCAAAAAATTTCCAAGTACTAATAAATGACAACTGTAATTCAAATACTTTCAAATGATAGACCGCTAAAGATTCTTTAGTTTCTAGAAACCCTTTTCTATAAGAACCCTATCAATTAAATTTATCCATATTGAAAGAGGACCCTCCCCTAACATTGTACTACGCTCTTTTAACATTGACGCTTCTATTACTAATTCACCTTCTTCCATATTGGTCCATTACCTTGTGCAAGTTTCTTTTGAACAACTGCATTCTTTCTGCTTTAATGGCGCCGGTACGAGAGTCAAAATGTGACACAGCCCTTGTCCACTGTTCATGATGCAAGCTTACAGCCGCGAGTATGCCTTCTTCTGGGACAAAATTCGGATTATACAACAATCTTGCCTCTTTAGATATACCAGTGAGCTTTAAGTCCGTAGTGACCTGAAATATACAAACCATTATTATTATTATTATAATTATTATTATAAAATAGCTAAAAATAGAAATTTATTGATCATGGGGGAAAGAACAAAAACGGAGTTAAACCAGTTTTCCAAATTCCAGACATTCAAAGCCAGTCCTGAGGGTCCAGTCCGTAACGTGGCGGAATTCGGATCCGCAATAGGAAGGCATGAGAGTTCGAGCCTCTTTAGTTACCATCCGGAATGAAGTTTCGAAGCTAAACGTCAGTTTCACTAGGCGAATGTCACCACCATGACACTGGACTCATATTAAACCCTGGACTCTACTTTCACTATCCCTGCCCCGGGAGAGTGATCGTTGTGAGATGTCATGGCTCAGGAAGGACGGGATTAGACTGCCACCACCACACATAATAGATTTATTTAAAAATGTCTACACTGAATGAAGAGGAGTATGCACGATCCAACGTCTACGTGACATTTTTGTGTAAGTGGAGTTTCTGATGTGTCCTTGATATGTATTTGGTTTTAGCATATTGCAAAAAAATGGACTTGGTATTCAGAAATTTCTGGAGGGAAGTACGGTAAAAAAAAACATCCCCAGTACCACACATACGTATTTTCAACGTTGATTTTAGATTCATTTCGTTGATTAACCGTTACCGGTTGAAAAAAAAATACGTTTATTTTTTTAATCATATTTTAACAAATGCGTCATTGAGTTGGTAAGACATTAATACAACGTATATTGAATATATTATTTTCAACTATGGTATAATAGATTTTGTTTAAAAATGTATTTCTTCTGATTAATGTTATGTCAAAATAATATAATTAAAAACTAATTCAATGACACAAAATAATTTTAGTGTTCTCGTGTGCATGTCGAAAACAGATTGAATTTTAAACCATATTTCAACGAAGTTAGAATTTCGGTGATACGACGTTAATATGACGCACTTTCAACTATCATTCATACTATGTCCTAGATTTCGTTTCACACTTGTATTTCTAATTTAATTGCTTTAACATTATAATTAAAAGCAAATACAATGAAAATATCTATATTTATCATGTTTTCATTTGCATGTTGAAAACAGGTTGAATTTTAAACTACATTTCAAAGAGCATTTAATTTCAACGATACAGTAAAAGAGTAGTGGCCTCTCCGGATGGATTCTAGGATAATTTCAACTGGTAATTGCATCATTCATCTTTCATCCTCGCAATGATTGGTTACAGAGAGCACATTTTCCTGAAAAGTGTTTCCCTGTTTTTTAAGCGGCAGCGCAAAACTTGTAGTAGCGTTCCTACAAATGTTATCAAACTACTGTTTTAATGTACAGATAAATGTTTTTATCTATTGCCAAGTGCCGTACCACTGTGCTATCCTGTACTATCAACGATACACAAATCAGAAACTTAGAAAAATGGTTAGATGAAAACTTCAGAACATCGACGTAAGATGGCAGTACGATAAGGTAACTCTATTTGCGTGATTATCTCCTGTGGCGAGCCTATTATTCTTAAATTTATAAGTTTAGCTTCATGAAAACACACATCGCGCTAGTCTCTGAGTGCCTGAATTGTTCCCACCACCGAAAACAACACTTATTGCGTGACATCAGCGCAATTCATGTGTTGCGATTAGTTAGTATGATCTAGACTCTATGTAAACATATTGACGTACGACTTTTACAGATATTATTACTTTCATTTAGGTACTTACTGTTACATAATCTTTAATATTGGTGACTCTTCTCTCGTTCAAAGACAGGAGTTGTTCAAGCAGAGTTGCACGGGTACATTTCTTGGTATTATAGACTCCAGTTTTTATTCTTGCTTCATCTCCTTCGAAAAGAATTGTTGCCAGGTTTTTCACGTCATTCACAAAGCTTTCTTCCAAATCTATCACAAAAAGAACAAGAACAAAAATAATCTTCTAGTTTAAACTTCATGGCAACATACTAAAGTCCACAAAGTGAGAAAATCTCCTGAAGAAATGTTAAAGGCCCATCAGATTAAAACTAGCAACATAAATCGAGGTTCCAGAACTTCGCATCTGAACGTAGGTTCAATATTATACCCAGTACCAGTGTTCCACAGGCAAATTCTTGTCACTTCGACAGAGGTACCCTCACAATTCTTTCTCCCTGGTTGAAGTTCGTGATATAATGGGCTGTATACATATGGCTGTAAAGGACAGCTTGAAATAAAACAATTGTCTGCAACTCAAATAGTGTTAGAGATAGGATTGAACCGACCTCTCCATGTAAAATACCGGTTGGGACAGTGTTGCCAATTGAATATAAAAGTCACTAGATTTCTGGTGACTTCCACTAAATTTGAGTTGGCAGCACTAAACCTGTTTGTTTTTTCTCATCGAATCGCACAAATAAAAATAGATTTGCAATCTACGTCACATTCTAAGACAATTTTAAAGAATACTTTTTGCTAACATACCTGAAAATAATTCCACAAAATATTCCCGAAATTTTGAAATTTTAGTAACTTACTCATGAACT
>JAGDQP010036271.1:0-19142 GCA_022664845.1 Lepisma saccharinum | reverse complement strand
CATTTACATTTCTAGCCACAATTTAATACTACTTCAGCTTCAAATTGCCATCATTTACATTTCTAGCCACAATTTAATACTACTTCAGCTTCAAATTGCCACCATTTACACTTCTAGCCACGTACTGCATTTACTTTGGCTACTTTTAATCTCTTTCTCTTACATTTCTCCCCTTTATCACCTGTGACTTCATGATCGAATTGTAATCGTATTGAGAAAACAAATGCACATAAAAGTGGTAATAAAGTCGTGGTCTTTCAATTGAGGCTATGGTACTGCTACAGACTCCAGTCATGTCGAAGTGCTGTGCCGTTGACGTTGAGACAGTTCTAATCATGTAAAGTTCATATCCAAACATTTGGGGTATTTCTTCATTAATGTATTATCTGTTAAAATTCTGGATCTACGATTCAGTTGCTGCGATTGCTGAAATACTAAATGAAGCTTTTTGACGAGTTACCGTTGAAGCTGCATAACAGAACATTCAGCGCACACTGTTATTTGTAGAGGAGAAAATTCCTGGTTAAAAAAAAAAAAAAAACTTAAGCTTTGCCTGGGTTACCTGGTTCTAAATATTTTCTCGTAAGAGAGGCGGGAAAGATTTTTCCTCACTAAAATACATTTTTCTACATTACTCATGTAAATTGCTGTGCTAAGTAGGTTTACATTGTGTATCTTGACAGCGTTCTAAAGTTCATTTTGTTCTACAGAGACTATTTACAGAAGATTTATTTATCGTAGGGTCCACTTGTAGTGTGAAGTTGTGAACCGCTTTCCTCTAGCTCTTTCAATACTTCAATTTATTTCTGCCCTAACCCTCTGTCAGTGTCCAGTAACGCTTAGCTTCAGGAAATAAATCACTGCAGTTGAAGCATGTGAGAAAAAAAGCGAGAGACAGGGATAACAGAGTCTGACTTCTTTATCATAGGCATATTCATTAGGCATCAATATAAGTGTTTTTCAGTCTGTAAATCGTGAGGACCCGTGAACAAATTATATGAACATTTATTTTTACCCATTTTTTTCACAAACCATACACAAGCAAACTTTTTTATTTCTAATACCATGACTTATATTAATGTTGCAATTTCAAATTATTTATTTTGTTATGTATAAAATTTCTGTTGTGGAATAATTAACTTGAATGTAGCTATAATAATTATAGTGTGAGTGTATTAAGGTTTTTGGATATGTGATGGGAGTACATCAAGGGGGCTGCGATTAATATTATTGGCTGAAGGAAATCTGCGACTTGAAAAAGGTTGCAGGATCTGGGAACCATCGAATTGTATAATTTTCAGCACATTCTGCATTTTGTGTCATGTGTATTCATTCAACCAAAATCTGTGCACTTCCAGGATTCATTTTAACTATTGTTTGTTTTTTAACTGGCAACACTGTTTTCGATAAGTTAAATGGGTTTTTAATGTTTTCTGAATGACTCAATCGAGCAAGGATTGTGATAGTGGGATGACATAACTGGACAGAGTTTTTCTTTCAATCAGCTAAATCATCACCGCTTTATACAGAATATAAATTAGAGCATAACACCTTTTCCGATCATAAAGTACTGAATCAAATAATTAAAGCCGGTGAGATAATCCTTTGAGTGTTCTTTAGCTTCGAATACACATCTATGGAACCGCTCTTTATGACTTTGTGTTGTAAAACCCTCATTAACGTTCGTTCCTAACAGTGCCACAGATACGTAATGTATGTGGAATCCTGCTTCAGCCAGGAAGCTTAGCTTCTTGGAGACAAACTGAAAGAGATGGGGGAATTCAAAGAGGATATCTGCTTTAATGAACGAATTGTGCTAATATTGTCCTCGAGAGGAGTAGGTAAAAATAGATGACTGAATTATACAGGCCATAATCTCTGGTCAGCCATTAGATCAGAATAAGTTTGCTGGTATATTTGTCACATACGCAATCGGGAATGTGTCCGAAAATATTTTTCGTTATAAAATGCTATTCTTGTTTTACAAAGCACATTTGGCACATCTGTGTTAAAGAAGTTTTCGCAAAATTCAGAAAACGGATAAATGAAATTTTCAATAATCACCCAAGCACACTTTTTTATTTATAAAAGTAAATAACATAAGAAACGTAAGAACGTAGCAGAAAAGTTTACATTTTATTAGACACTTAAATGTGATAAAAAAAAAAACTTTCCCACAATGATTTATCTATAATCGAAAATCAATTCTGATTATTCAGTGTTTTATGTATATCACAATTTGCGTTTATTTAGTAACATTTCTTATCTCGACAGCCCATAGAACAGTGGTTTTCAACCTATGTACCGCGAGGACGATCAAGAACTTTCCTGGCGTGGCCAGCTTTTTCGACCATGGAAAATGAAGGCTGTTCTGTCCAGAATTGATACCGAGTCACTTTTGGTGACCCTGTGACTGGCCGGACCCGAACATAGGTGACCAGGTCCGAAACTTGACTCAATTGCAATCCATATTGTAATATGTGTTTGAAAGCTTTAAAAGATTTTAATGCTTTTATTCTATTTGATACTTCAAACAAAAAAATCTTTCAGAATAGCCTTTCCGAGGGGGCTATTTGTACACCCCCGCCGGCATTTTTGTTCTTTCCGGGCATATGAGACTATTTCCATATGTTATTACTATCGTTAGGAACTTTTCGGCGTCGTGGGGAGTAACACTAAGACCCCTGCTCCGATCACCACTGGTAGAAAGAACATAACAAGGAAAGGATAAAACTTCTGGTTCAACAATCGGATCAAAATCGAGTCAGACCGGGTGTGAAGCATAGACCCTGTGACCCGGTCCAAAAATTGACCCCAATGACCAGACCCGTTTCAGCTGTGGTTCCACTCTTTTAAGTCTACTACTTCCCAGGCTTCTACTGTCGAGTCTGGCAAGGATCAAGGTGTCTGAAGTGAGCCTGAAAACCAGAAAGATTGTGAACCATTGTCATAGAAGTCCTTAGCCTGCTAGACAGCTTTCATTCAACGACTAGTCATATAGTTAGTCCGACTCTCTTTATCACCACCACTTTATCTGGCTTTCGAGACCGAAGTCTGCTACTTTTAAATTCAAATAGTTCAAGTGGCATTACGATGCTGGTTCAGTATCAAAATTGTGAGCCCATCGAGGTTGAATTCGGGACAGTTCGCACCGAAAGCAAGAGCTTTGCTCATTCAGGTAAGAAAGGCGTATTTTCTTGTAATAATCGTTTTCGTAATCTTAGCTGGTGGTTCCAAGTTCTTTGTGCTCCCGACCAAATCTGTGCTACATGCCTCCGTGTGCCACATTTGAAAATATTTTTTTTTATTGAGTTTCTTGCGGCTTTTAAGTAATGTTAGAGAATCATCAGTCTTCAATCGCGTTCATCTTCGGTTCTGTTCATTGGAGAAAGAGGAGGAAGGTAGAACTATGATTTCAATTAAGGGTGCCTTCTTAGTGTTTGCTTACGGTGACGGGTAGCAGGGAAAATCTTGGCCGTCATAAGCAGGATATTATTTCAGAACCTCTCGACTACGAGGTGGTTGTGCAATCGAAGAGGCACCACGCTTGTTGAAGAGTGTAACAATAATAGATGTAGGCGACAATAAAGCACACAGAATTTTATGCATATTCAGTTACGATACAATTTTGTGCAAAGAATAATCACTTCTCCATAGCTAAACATATTTTATGAACTAATTAATTTGATAAAGTAAATTACGATGCTCTTGCTCGAATGATTTCTCAGTTTCATTTAATGTGACTTCAGGGATAATAGTTCGTAACTTTTTATTTTTATTTATTTTTACTCTAGAATTTAAGCTCCTGTCAGGTGTTCAGCAGGGTTCTGCATTAGGAACTATCTTTATTCTTGTAAATGACTTTAAGCCTTGTTATATGGGCTATTTTTTTTTTTAGCAACTATTGACTTCAGCTTGGCTCGATTATACAAGTGCAATGCTCTTAATATCCACATTTATGGCCCAGGCGGGACCCGATCTCACAATCTCGTGAATGGTGACTCCGTACTTTAGTCTACACGATTACTAATGACGTGCCACTCATACTTAATAATTCAAGAATTCTTTACGTAGATAATCTGAGAAGTGTACAATCTTAAATGTTGCGAGATATTTTAGATTTCTTTAAATAAATTAGAAGTTTCTGCGTTCCTACGTTGTACCTTGTTATAAGGTAAATCATTGCTTCCTCTATGAAATCAACGGAACAAAAGTCTCAAGGACAAAGGTAGTAAAGGACTTAGGTGTAATGTTTGTTTGTTTCGTACATCACATGACGCACCAGCTGTATGAAAACCTTGAATTTCTTTTCAGAATCAGTCGTGATTTCAATATATTGAAAGCTTAATTTTTTTTTCTGTTATTATGTGGATCAAAATTGAAATATGGATCATTAAATTTATAAGCTGACTGATAAAAAATATGTACTTAGTTTAGAAAGGGTAAAATTTCTTAGACATAAAATTTAGAGAATTTGGAAATACGATAAATTTGAACGCAGTTCTATCTTTTAAGACAAATTGAAGAGTTGTATGGAAGAGCGGCTTAACCCGCATAGAGTCGTTTTTCCGTTTCGTGGCCTATCAGCTTTATTAGACCTGCACGTATAAGAATACTGTATTTTATGAATACTAGCTGATTTGCTCGACCGTTGATGCAGGGCCCAGATTATTTTCGCCCCTTAATCCCACCCCTGCGGGATTGTCGAACCGAAAAAACTAGTATAGCCGTTGCTAACGAATTGAAAGGGAGGATTTTAATATTTCCCCTTGAAGGTAGTCAACCAGGCAGATTGCATTGCAATGTGGGTTGCTCAGCCTGTGGGGATACACCTAGCAATCATGGTCTATTGAACCGACCCCCCCCTGTAACCTGTTCCCTTCTTTCGGAGGGGGGGGGGTAGTCAACCTTTTAATGCAGTAGTTAAACCTTCTAGGTCCTAAGGAATATATGTGCCAAATTTCGTTCAAATCCGTAAAGGGGGTGTTAAATTGTATAGCGTTCAAGTCATATGATGCTATTAATTGTGTATCTCTTTTAACAAAACTTACGATTCGGTTGTCATCGAGCAGAACGCGTTCTTTCATTTTATCACACCAAGAACGGAGATATTGAACGCTTTTAATGAAGTAACCGCCGTGAACGTTGATATTAGTATATTCGGAATCATGCGGAGAAAATTTATTGAAACAATACCTGATTTACTGGTATCGTTGTAAGCAGTATTGTATTGACAAGTTTGTTATCCGTGAACATTATTAATGAGATGCATTCTGTTACGTCCATTATTAAATAATTCATTATCCTGTTAGGTTTATTCAAATAAATTAATTATATATATTTTTTTTCACGAGCCACCTCTTGTTAATATTTTAAGCGGATAAGTTAAAAATAGAACTTTTCGTGCTACTAGTAGATGAAAAAGATTTAAAATAATTTACTGCAAACCAACTTAAAGAGACAACAAAAGAGTCTGAAAACAATGAAGGGAGGTTATTTTTAAACACCATTCGCTTCCGTAAATCTAATCTCAAAAACAAATATAACATCTTCAGTTTATTTAAACTATTATGCGTGAAGCTTCACAAGTAAGGTAGTAGTCAATCTCCAAAGTTTTTTTTTTTTGTGTGTGTGTGAGGAGGAGGGTAAGAATGTAGGAAGAAAACAACACAAATGAAATGAGAAAGGCGTTTTCATTCTTTTGTTTAAAAATAAATATTCTATTTTGTTCTCTCATTTTTTTAAACCTAGGCTAGGAAAGAGTATACTGTACTTGTGAACACATGTATGTGTTCATCACTTGCAGCACAATTGCGATGTTTTTCTTGGGACACGTGGAAGTGCAGACTTTCAGAAATATTTGTTTTAACTGTTCTCCGCTTTGAGAAAAGAAAGAAAGAAGAAAAACAAGTGAATTGAAGCACCTCCACCACATAAATAGATCAACGCCAACCAGATGGTTCCGTTTTGTCACGTACGAGAAGTGTTCCCATCAATTGAACCTAACAGTCTAACTTGTAAGTTCGCTGGTGCCTATCAACAAACACATTACGCGCAGTAATAATGTAAAGGACATTCTTTTTTCTTATTGTGGTGTTGAAAGTACTGCATTAATTGTGAAGAGTGATACGTGAAGTCGCACGAAAAAAAGTAAAGCAGTATTTTTTTCAGTTTCTTTTGACGAATTGTGAGTCGAAACCATGTATCGTTCGATTCACCGGGTTCGAACCTTAGTCAGTCTAGTTGCTAATTTTGCTGCACCGTTTTTCAACATATCACGCTCTCGCTTTCAGTGCGACCAGACTTAGGTTCTATTCCCGATGGAGGATAAGTCAGCATCGTGAGGGCAAAATATAAATGTATCGACTACGGTGGAAGTCATTACAATAATCACGCAGTAAGGGTGTGCCATATTTTCGATGTATCGAATCGATATTTAAAAGTATTAAAGCTTCGATATTAAAACTTGTTGATATTCGATGTATCGATACTTCGATATTTCTATTCGATATTAAGTTATATATTTCGATTCGATATTAAGTTCGATATATCACCAAATATGATCTTTATCGAACTTTGATATTCAATTTCAAAAATTGAACACCACTACCACGCATTCTGAATTGAAAGCTGTCTCTAAGGCCAAGGTTCGGTTCAAGCTAAACACAGTTCATTTTAGTGTGATTTATTACTTCAGAATAAGCTTAGTTCTCTGTCTAAGTCCTCATATTCGCTTAACTAGATGAATACATTCGAGAAAATGTGTATATTCTGCTGTTCTCATTCATCCCCTTGAAGAGGAAATTCAATTAATTAATTTAACATATGGTTCTTTATCTTTTCAGATGACGTCATGGACGACGTTGGTTATGCTCTTGCTGTTCGGGATGTGGCTGATCTTTTATACGCCCAATACGCTGTCATTACGGGTAAGGATAACTACCTAAACTGCCTCTACTTTCTAAGAAATAGATAATGCTGTGATCTAAATTAAGTACGGTCTGGCTACATTGTGTCTTTTTATAGTTACGTTTATCTATTGTTTTACAGCGGTTTATTTGAATGTAACAAGCATTTGTACTTTGTTTTTATTGAGTAACTAATCAACAGTTTTGCTTAACGACCAGATATACTTGACATGTGATCTTCCGAGGTTGCGGATGCATAGACATGCATCTCTGGTCATACTTATTCTCTACCTTAAGTCTTAATAAAGGAAGTTATTACTTACAAAGTACTGATGATGTCTATCAATCCTGTGTCTTCATCTTTAGATCGATGTACTTTAGAATATCGTCATAATTATAAATATTTCAGGTACGATAAGTAATTTTGTTGTCCTTGATATCCGGGATAAATTCTGTTATAGAAATACAATATATTAAATTTTACATCGCCATATCCTCGTTCATAACATCAGATATTATATTTTAACACACTTCATTATAAGATGCTAGGAAAGAAAATTATCTGGTTTCAGGCGTATGTATGGCTGGTGAACCATCAGTCCTCAAAATGGATTAAATACTAAGGATATCCACGCAATATGTTTTCAGTATTCGGAGATATAATTGTATACTACTAATGATTCTGAAAAAGAGAGCTGAAATAGGTAAATTTACAACAAAGGTAATTTCCCAAGAAGAAACACAAATGGAGAAAGAGGAAACATCAGAAACTTCCCAGATTTAGCAAGATAATCACTCAAAAAAAATTATGACTGAACATAATTTTGAAAACTGCAGATTTTTGACTACATTTTGACATTAAAAGAGATATTGCCTATAAGGCAAATATTTGACCCCACAAGATGCAGAAAATTAAAGGCGTTTGCTAGCGAATTTATTAAATGGCCAAAAATGCTACTACACGGATTATGTTAAAATAGTTCGAGGAACTGTTTTATTTGCTACGATTTGTTACCATGAAATTTGGTTCCCATCAGGTACATCATACCAAAAGGAGAAAACGTTCTAGCGTTGTGTTTGGTGTGTTAATCGTTTTACAAAGTGACGAAGAAGGCATTGCTCATCGTTACAACCCTTTCTTCGTTTAGTATAGTATACGTCATAAGGACGGCTATGACATTTTTAAAGAAAGTATTCAAATAATGTGCTTGCTATACAATTTGTATGTAAAATACTGAAAATGATGTCGAACCTTGCTCCACCCATAGATTCAAAATTTCATTGCAACAAAGCGATGCAACACTTTTCATTTTAGTATAATATACGCTGTGTAATGAGAGTTCGAAAATAGGCCTTAAAATGAATTTAAGTAAAACAAAAGTAATGTAGAATCAACATGCTGCAGAGAAGGAAATAAATATTAACGGGTAGACAATAGGCATAGTTGATAAACATGTTTACCTAGGCCAGCTCAAAACCTCGAATGCCAAGTTGACTCATGAAATAAATAGAAGATGTAAAATGGCGTGGAGTTCGTTTGGAAGACTACACTTTATTTTCAAGAGCAAACTACCAATGTGTCTGAAGCGTAAAGTTTATAATCAATGTGTCTTACCTGTGATGATGTACAGCTGTGAAACTTGGACATTGAATGCTCAAACGACTCAGATTGTCACACAAAGAGAAATGGAGAGGTGCATGCTAGGAATAACCAGGAGGGACAGGAAGACAAATGAATGAATTCGCGCACAAACAGAGGTAGAAGATATAATCAAGACTGCGAAGAAGATTATGTAGAGATGGGTGGGTCACATAGCTAGACGAATAGATCGAAGATGGACGACAAATGTACTACATTGGATTCCTAGAGAAAAGAAACGACCTAGACGACGCCCAAATACAAGATGGGTAGATAAAATCAAGCGTTTTTCTGGAGCTACATTAATGAGGATAGCATCAGACCGAGATATGTGGAAAGAAAAGGGAGAGGCCTTCATCTACCAGTTGTTAGAAGATAGCTGAATATGATGTTGATACGCCATGGAGTCGCTTATAGCATATACAAAGTAAATATTGTCACTCTCATCTAATTTGTATAAAACTCATATGCAAAATCAACAAATTGCTAATTTTTATTTAAAGAAAAAGGCTCACAAAATGTTATTTATCCCGTACTTTTTGTTATTTAAAAGATCTATGGAATCAGAAATACCCTATAGGGAACTATAGGTCCTTGGCCACAGTTTGGCACACTAATAAATTTGCTAGCGTCATTTTTAGTTTTCCGCATTTTGGGAGACGTATTTACCCACACTTTCCTGGGGAAAGTGGGCAACTGGTTGAATGGAACGTTACTAACGAAATTCAGGAACCTTTCAGTTTGCAAAAATATTCAAATGAACCACACTTAGATTTATTTTTTCCAATATTGTTCCGATTCACATCATTCATTTATTTTTCGAATATTATTATTTCAACCAAAGAAATTGAAAGACAAAAATATCGAGAAATTTGTAAGAATTCTTTGTTTATATATTTTTGGTTTATATATTCTTTGTTTATATAAAAATCAACGGACTCCAAGATGATTTTGAGGTCATTTCACAGCAAAACACGGGGCGATTAGGAGCAAGGTTTCAAGTCGAGCTGCAAAATAGTTTCGTCGTGAGCTTCTTGCAAGTAAACCTATCATCAATGGTTCAGAGCGCTTTTTCGACCAAATTTGGCAGAGGGGTAAGGTAGATCAGGGAACCTCCAGAAAGCATGACTAAAAGTGCTCTTCGTGCATAAATCTGATTTAAGAGAATAAGTACTTTATAGTGTGATCAAAGTCTGAAAACACACGTTTATTTGTAATAAAGAAAAAAGAAAAGAAAAAAGGAAACACACACACACATTAATGTACATTGGGTGGAATGTACCATCAGTTAGAGAGTAGTTCATGCCTGTCATCTTGAATTGTGCTCGATTTTTTAAATGAGAAGGGGGCCATGTAATACATCAGTCTGAGCTAGAGTTTTGCCAGAAATACATTGGTGGAGTCAGTTTTGTCATAAATTTACTTTTGAGGGAAATAAAGAGATCTGACTCGATGCGTAGTTGATTCGAAAGTCTGTATATACTCTGTTCTTTTTGAAACAGCACAAGAAATGAAATTCTTATGTACACTAATGTGTATTGGGCACCATCTAACCTACCTATTGGTTTACTTGTTAGTGCCGGGGATCAGATGCAATTTTTCAGCATATCTTAAAAAACATTGATACTTTAAATCCCCGATATCTCCGAAAAGAAGAATGATAAAGACCCATGTGAACATTCGTTGTAAAGAAAATAGTTTGTGTAAATATCCTACAGGTCAAATTTCGAAAATATTTTTTCTTAAATTTTGATAAGCAGTGTCAACAAGTCTGATAGTCATTTTCCGACGTTTTCTTGAAGTTATGATAGCGTAAGTTGATGTTTTTTTTTGTGTTTGAGACTTAGGTTGAGTAATATCTAAAACAAGGACGAAAATGTTATTTGAAATACACAGTAACTGTATTAACTCAAAAAAGGGTCATTTCATGTCAAATCACGAGCATATTGTCTTGGCCCTCTCAGAAACTGCTTTGTAAAATTTCGTTGTTAATAAAATAACTCGTTACTTTCGTCATTAAATATATATATAGTCAGTTTTGATTTTTTGGTGCGTGGACAAATTTTTGTAAAGCAGTGTCATAATGTAATGTAGTAGTAAATTTTGTTTGCTATTTTGTTGACATTGTGAGGAGATAGTTTATTGTTTAGCGTGTGATAAAATTTGACCTGCAAATAAGGAATAAAATATCATTTGAAATTTACCTGTTTTAACTCAAAATGTATGAGGATCCCGCTTTGGCGAGTGATTAGCACGCTCATTTTTTGCATTTGGTTTCGGGTTCAAGTGCTGTGGGGATCCATCGAAGGTAGTGGTTCGTTCCCACTTTACCAAAAGCTGTTAAGTCCCATCCTTAGACACTCACAAGCTCGATTAGGACGTTAGTTACAGTCAGTCAGTATGTTCTGGGTCTCCAAATTATGTTGGGGCCACGGTGGCTCAGTTGGTAGAGCGCTCACTTCTGGTTCTAGAGGTTGTCGGATCGATCCCTGCTCATGCCAGGTGAGCTTTGTGGTGGACAAACACCGTGTGCGTGGGTTTTCTCGGGGTGCTCCCGTTTCCTCCCACTTTCTTCATTCCACCAATTCATCCCATCATCCATACGGCCTGAGCCATAGTTGCCTAAAGGCCTTAAATAAATTCAATTCCAAATTATGTTACCTACGCCAAAGTTTCACACACACAAAACTCTAAATTACCGTGATGCCATATGAAGTGACCCAGCGACAATATACGATCTTTATAAAGCAAGACGAAAATAAAGTAAAATTTGTTGAAAATACAGAAAAAATGGTTGTTGCTCTGAGCAGAAGTCAAGGCACGTACCCAGAAGTTTGTTTTTGGGTGGGGGGTCCGAGGTATGTAAAATGCATATAAGGTGGGTGTCCCTGATATGGCCATGCTAAGGTTTGAAATTTTTTCTAAGAAATCAAAGCCATGTTTTTTCATCGTTTTCATGGGTTAATGGACTGTCATAGAAAAAATTTCATGCCCCCTAAAAATAGTTTTATTGGTCCAAAAAAACGAAATTCCAAAAGTCTACCTATTGGCCATATCAGGAGCATCTGTATATGATATGACCACCCTTGTTCTATGTTATACAAATTGTGATTTTTTTAAAGTTTCATAATGTAGTTCTACTAAGGCTGGAAGATTGATTCCTGCTGGATGATTCAGTGCCTGGCGGACATTCCCCTGTATCCATACATGTATCAACGTGATGAGTATAATCTGGATCAGATAACGATGACGAATCAATGAAAATGGCGTGGGTGGCCATATCAGGAGCAAGTCAGCTTTCATGAAAATCGTTTGAGTATAAACAACTCATAAAAGATACGCCACCAACGATAACCCCAATCGAAAGAGCATTAAAAACTTAATACAGTACGATGGTTTTCATAAAAAAAAAGTCTTTGAGAAACATCCGTAGAACCAAGGGGACTTACCAGTGAAAAACAATTAGAGGTCACACGAAAAAAAAAAAGCAACTGACGCCATATGTTCAACCTGGCTGGACGGGAAATGATCAAGCCAGCCCCCCCTCCCTGGATACTGATGCCATATAGCGGATTTTTTTGTTAGCTTACTCAGGATAGGAGAGTGACCATAACACGGACACCCCCCTTAATTTTGCCAAAAAATGGTACTAATTTCACACACACAAAAAAATCTTAATTTGGGGGCAGGTTCCCAGTACCCCCTCTGCGTAGTTTCTGGAAGAAGAAATCGAATCCCGATCCACTGTTGTCTGCCGGATACTCTACCACTAAGCCATGATCATTTACCTGTGCATATGGAGTATTCTTTGTGCCTCAGATGAACAGCTAAGTATTCTGCTGTCGAAAGTATTCTTCTGCTCGCTTAGGCTGTCTGCGGAGATTCAGGATCTCTTTTTCTGATAATAATGCAGTATGAGATAGTTAGATATTAATACCATGTACACTGATGCCTTGTGTATAGTGGCATAATGCAAACTTTATGCCGTAGCTGTATTAACGTTTTTCTAGAGTATTTGGCTAGCAGTTGACTGGATCGGGTTCAACTGTTTTGACATTTTACTATACGAGAAGCTTTTGTGTAAAGAACATTAGGAGTTAAGTAAATATATGTTAAATGTTCTGTTTATGTGATAATGCAAACATAGGAATATAATTGAAACCGAGAGCAATGTTAACGAAATGCGTGACTATTTTTGCCTGTTAACTGCCACAGTTGTCAATGTTTCGAAATTTAAGAAAATTGCAAATTACCAATATCAATATGGTATGATAAAGATCTAATTATCGCATTCAAATCTAAGTTTTGTGGAAATGGAAACGATCTAATAAGCAATCAGATTGTCTTGTATTTAGCGTAAAAGGTCTCAATTTGAAAAGTTACAAAATCAAGGTATGAGGAATATTTATTAAACTTTAATAGCGAATATAGCACGAAACCCCAGAATTTATGAAAATTTGTATCAAGGAAATCTAAACATGACAGTTCCTGACAAGGCTGAATACTCCAGGGTATACTTGCAAATAATTTCCAAGAGTTCTGTAGGTTATTTATTATTATTATTTACTTTTTATTTATCTTCTTATACTAGTCATAGCACTCTGGCATAACTTCAAGCGTAACTACATGGGCCAATTAAATATAGGTGCGTAAATAAGTTAAAACATTTAAAACAAGATATAAGCAGCTGTTCTGATATTTTACCGGCGTGAATAGTGATAGAATGTGCCAACGAACTATCATAACCATTAACACTACTATATGAAATGCTGAAACGGGGAGTATTTCCCGAAAGATGGAAAAATGCCTATGTTACTCCTGTCTTCAAATCCGGTAAAAGAACTTATAGTTTCGCTACTCTCGCTATTTTCCGTGTGATTGGAAAGTCATAAATTGTCACCTGTCAACAATTAACCAATAAATTATCAACAATTAAATTCATATCATTAAATCCCCCCCCCCCCTGACTGAAGAAAGACTAGCGACTCCCAGAGGAAAATGCGTTGATCCCTGAAAGAGTTAAGGACATTTGTGGTGATAATTTGGTTTTAATGCCCTCATTGACGTACAAAACTCACACTGGTAGAGCTGAAACCGGGTCACTTTTGGTGGCCTAGTGACCCGGCGCCCCGGTCTGAAACTTGACCCGGGATGGGGAATATAATTAACTGGGAATTTTCAACGTCGTATTTTTTTGTGCTCTGAGGGTTCTAGCCAACCCTGAAACAAAACACTGTTCAAACCCAAGGAAATAATTAAAAACTCTGCTTTGCTCTCCGGGTCGCCGGATCGAAATCATATCACCGGCTCCGACCGGGTCCGAAGCACAGACCCGGTGACCCGTTTCAGCTCTGCACATTGGTTGTCTTGTAAAGCAAGGAAGGAGGCGAGAATGTATAAATGTACAAAATAAGTATCTATTGTCATAACTGCAGGTCTCGAATCGAAGTTATCTGTTTCCATACCAAAATTTTATAATGCCTTTGCAATGAAAGTCTGTAGAGAGAAACTTGTGCAGATTTGGTAATAGTTGAACTTAAGTTATTCAGCCTTTTAAGATCTGTTGAATCTAAACATTGAAGCTCAGTTATTTATTCGATTAGTTTTCTCCATGGCATTGTGTCATTTCCTACGTTGCCATCGTTTCCTCGAGGGCTGTACCGTCAGTTTCTGACTCCCGGGAGCAGGGAGTTGTATTTGCGCTCCTAATCTTGCTCCGATCAAGCATACTTACCTTCCTCCATTTGCTTTAATTACTAAGTTTTGCAAAATGCAACCAATCCCAGAAAAAACAGGATCTAATACTTCAAACTTATACATATATTTATACTATATAAACCATTACACACACCACGAACGTCCACCAACGTATCTAAGAGCTAGAAGTGCGTAAGTCACAAATCCTTGTTTCCCAGGATACAGAAGAAACTACTGCCAAATAGAATCTAAATGGACAAAATACTACCATTATTTAAGGCCTCCCGAATGCTGTGCAAAACTGCTTTGATCATGTTTTGGCCAAAATTGGACTTTCGCGCTTCTATCTATATACAGTAGCTAAAATGCCAGCTATAAAATGAAAGGGAACCTTTCGGTTCCTCAATAGTTCTTAAAAGAATCGGCCATCTTCCTTCAGACATGACGGAAGCTGCCTGTTCAACCCATAAATGATTTTTTTTAAATACATAGATAAATTTCCACTCAGAGAAATAAATATGTATTAAAGTGAACGGCCTGTGTAACAGCTAATAAACTGTAGCAACTTCTGGACATTCAGCAAGGAAAGAGACTTGAAAATTTCTTAGATGACTAAATGTTGCCAACTGCTCTTGTCCATGTGTTGACATTCTTGGTAACGCAGGACTGACAAGTTAAGCAAGAACTTTCTGTTCATTTTTCTATTCGAAATTGATATATATTTAAGTGTTTCGTAAACTGTTCATACTAGAATTTTTTTTCATGCTCTATTGTTATTATTTCAATTGCAAGCAATTTACACAGCTGCAAAATTTCAAATTCTTACTTTGTTATCCTAACTACATCATTACCAAATCAAAATTTTATAAAGGAGACACGAAATCAATACAGAAATGCACAAATGAAGCTTTTCGTGGTTTTACTGTTGTGATATAATTAAAGTTATAAATATTTTTCCCTACAAAGGCTAATCGAAACTTGAGGAAGCGTTTCGGAATGTGGTAATATTTCAATTTAATGCATGTAAAGTTAGCCAAACCATTTCAAGAAATCTAAATAAAACCCAATCCAGGTATCGCTTCAAGTTTTATGCTCATTCATGCACAAAATCACAAATTTTGTGCATCCATAATTTACTTCAGAAATTGAAATATTACAGAATACCATGAGGTTTGCCAATTGGATCAAGGTATTACAATAACCTTAAAATTCACATACTTGATTACTAACTTCCATATTAGTACTCTCATCTTTTTACATAAAGTTGGCATATTCAAACAATTTGTTTAATTATCACACGTAATTGAGTGCTTATGTATATTCTCTCTATTCAATTCTTGTCTGTGATCTATTCAGTCCTTTGATTAATTACGTTTTAATTAAAGTTAAATAATTAGGTAATTGTATTAAAAAATTTCTCTGTGCTTAATGTAGTATTCTATATTTTACTGAGATCTTCAATATCGATTACATCGATACAATCGTAATAAACAAATAGTTAATGATTTCTGGACCAAGCGTTCACAAAACCTTAGACTTTGTTCACAAATGTCCAAAAAATATGCACTAAATCCTGGACTGATTCTTATTCTGATCAGGTTTTTTTTTTTTCAGACTCGCACAAGAGATTTCAATTCCCAACTTTAATATTTTACGGTTAGAGAAAAGAAACCCTCAAAAACTCTACTTACATACCCCAATTTTACCTTTACACTCCTCCCAAACAGAAAATCCTGGGGTAATTCCATGTGAAATCAACATACTTTTAAACAGAATTCTACCTCACCTTCTCAGATTTCTGGTTTATTGCTAGTAACCGTTGAGATTATTATTATTATTATTATTTCAGAATTTTTGACTCACTGATTTTCGTTTTATGAAATTTCAAAAATTTCCAAAAAGTCTCATTTTTCGTTACAAAAGTCTTATTACTCTGCAAATGGTTGGTGCTATAGAGCTCGGAGAGGACTCATTTTAAAACTGTTGTAATAAGCTTTCATTTGATATGATACACAACAGGGTGGCACAAAATTTTGTGTCCCAAAAAATAAAAAAAAATCCTTAACTGTTGGTCATACCTTCCTACACCTACCACGAAAATTGTAACTTACGGGGACGATTATGGGATCGTGAGATATAAAATATTTTCGTTATATTTCTGGGGAAGAAAAGGCATTAGCGGTCATTAAGATAAGAAACCTTTGGTAAACTTTGTTTTTTGGGGTAATTTTAATCATTAATGACTCCCGCTCTTCCCCAGTGCAGTCCCTAAATATCCGTGCCCGTCATGATTCGAACCCGGAACCATGGAGTTGCTAGCCTGGCGCCTCAGACCGAACGGCTGCCAAGGTTGGCTCCGTATGAAGAATTTAAATTATTTATGGCCTTTAGCGTTAGACATCTATGGCTCAGGCTGGGATAGGGAGGGGAAAGGATGCAGTGAGAAACCGACTAGAGTAAAGTTTAATGTAGCAACCAGATATTTGCCTGGTGCGACTGACGAGAAACAATATGTTCACATCAAGAATATTATTTATTAATTTATTATTGGATGGAACTGGGACCAGGATTAGTATTTGAAACTGAGGATTCAGTTCTGATACTTGGAACCGAGTCCTCAGTTTCTATTTCCAAGATACGATTCCGAACCCCGGTTTCAATATTACGTGCCCGAACAGGATCCATGTTATATACCAGTTCATAGCCAACTAAATTGTGGACCTAGGGGTTTCCTCAGTCACACCAGTCAAATATCGGCCTGGTATCGTGAACTTAAGCTCGGACCAATTTCTTACTGCACCATTTCCCCTCCTTATCCCAGCCTGAGCCATAGATGTCTAACGCTAAAAACCATAAATAATTTACTTTCTTCATACGGAGCCAACCATGGTAGCCGTTCGGTCTGAGGCGTCAGGCTAGCAACTCTAGGGTTCCGAATTCGAATCCCGACTGGGGCACAGATGTTTGGGGACGACACTTGGGACGGGCCGAAATTATTAATGACTAAAATGACTCAGTTTACCAAAGGTTTTGTCTTAATGTGGATCACTAATGCCTTTTCTTCCCCAGAAATATAATGAAAATATTTTATATCTCACGATCCCATTATCTTCTCAAGTTTCAATTTTCATGGTAGATGCAGGGAGATATGACCAACATTTAAGATTTTTTTGAAAAATCGAGATGTCGGATTTTGAGAAAATCGATTTTTTAAAATTTGGATACAAAATTTTGTGCAACCCTGTTGTGTATCATATGAAATGAAAGCTTATTACAGGAGCTTTACAATGAGCCCTCTCCGAGCTCTCTAGCACCAACCATTGCAGAGTAATAAGAACTTTTGTAACGGAAAACGGAACTTTTTGGAAAATTTTTGAGCTTCCATAGAATGAAAACTAGTGAGTCAAAAAATCTAATAATAATAATTTTTAATATTCTCAACGGTTACTAGCAATAAACCAAAAATCATATAAATCTGAGAGGGTGAGGTAGAAAAGGTGTGTTGAGTTGACATGGAATGCCCCTTGGAAGAATTTTTCATTACGATTACGTAAGCTGATAGTGCCAAAGTTCACGCTAGTCTGGCTACAACAAAAGTGCACAAAATTTTGGAATGTCTGCACAGGTTAGAAAAAAACATGCGCTAAATCGTATATAGGTTTCCTTCGGGTACACGATGCGAGTACACAGTACAAGGTGAGACAAACATAACTGTTAATCTGACAACACAATAAAAGTACAATAATTACTAACCTTTAGCAAGATAAATGCTAGATAGGGCCTCCGCCGGTATATAAACAAACATCCATGAGTCGTAATGCTCTTTTTTTGCTGTTAAACTTTTTAATATACTGATAAACCTTCTCTAGATCAGTTACTTAAGGTAAATCTTTAAACACAGTCCGGGTTAAATATAATAAAAAACTAAATTAATCTACTCTGGGGAATCCCTTGGGCACCTATTTCACAGTTTGTATATTTGGATAGAGTCTTTGAGTTGTTACTGGTAATGAAAATATCAAGCTGTAAAGTTTATTTTCCCACGCTTTCGGCAGCCTATAGCGCCGAAAGGAAGCAATTGTGTACCCTCAATGGTCTATACTTATTTTCATATCAGAAATGTCGTGAGGTGGTTTTGTCTGTTATTTTGCACTTCCTTTATACCAAATCCTGGACTGGTTTGTGCTTTCCTTAGCTCTCTTCTTAGTTCTTTGACTGCATCGTTGTTTATAGTTTACAGAGCTACCCACACACACTTGTCTATGTTTCTGGAAAACGGGGCTTTGCCGACGGATGGAGTTGCTAACGTCCGATATTTTTATCAGAAATCCAGGAAATGTTTTAAACTAATAGTTCTTTGAATAACCACACCCCTTTCACTCCTTTTTTAGTCACAAATCGGCGTCATTTAAATGTCTTTATAGGGGCTGGAGCCCTGCTTTGTCAAAAAAAAACTTGAAAGGCGGAGCTTGCATCGCTATTTATATATATATATATATATATATATATAATTTCTTTCCAAGATTTTGACACCCCGTTTTACCTCGCGCCCAGGGCGGAAACCCGCTCCTCCACTCTCGTAAGTATGGCTCTGGGTCCCTTCCTAAGGATATAGTATAAATGTATTTGTGTGTTCCTTTTTAACAGTTTCTATAGTCATTTTCCTCCTCAGTAGGACCCTCAATGTCCTAATGAATTTCTTGTTGCACATTATACAGTGTTTGCAAGATATTGAGCGTAATACATAGCGAGAAAAGACTAGTGTAGAGGCAGTTATTATTGAAAATGAAATTAGTAGAAGAGAGAAGACAAGTTTGAATATCTAAAGATTTTGTTTTTCCCCATTTTCTTTCCGTCCTGTACGACCAGTGTTTACAAAGGAGATCTATTAATCTTAA
>JAGDQP010036270.1:0-19143 GCA_022664845.1 Lepisma saccharinum | reverse complement strand
GCTGAAGTGGAGAGAAGAACAAAGAGTGAGGTTTCCTTTCATTTTTATATCAAGACGGCAAGATGACAATTCTGACTGTTCATCCCCTGGGATCCAGTGGTTGGATTGACCATATTCTATTATTGACACGAACCATCAGAGGATGTTTGGCTTTATACCAATTATTGTTTAGCGAAAGTCAATAATTACTGAACTGCTTTAAAGAAGTGCAATTAATCGGCCCGACTTGAAGAGAAAGTAGTGTTGGCCCGCCCAAGCCCGGCCCGGCCCAATGAAATAGCGGAGCTGGCCCGCCCAAGGCCGGCCCGTGCAGGTCTCTAGTTTCTATCACTTACCTCTAAATAGCTTTAATTATTACGTTTACTTTCAGTTTTTGGCCTTTAAGTTACCCCATGAGGAAGCTGATGAACAACAAGGAGTCCAGAAGGTCTTGAAATAAGTCGTCCACCGAAGGATATTATAGGATATTAGACGACCATAGTCTATATTAGTCTATCGACCATAGTCCATGGACGACCATATTAGTCCACCCATAGGATCTTAGACGATAAAGTTAATATTGAAACTAAGTCATCCACTTCAATCAAAGGAAAACACAACTGTTGAATAATATAATCAAACACTTTAGAGCTCGCTTAAAAGAAATCAATTGGAGAGCTTTCCAACTTTGAGTTCATCGCCCTATAGAACAGTGGTCTGAAACTCGAGGTCTGCAGGCCACATGTGACTTGGCACCAGAAATTTGGCAGCGCCTATCAAGTATTACAAAATGAAAGACACAATCTTTCCAAATATATTATAAAAATGTAACACATTAAGGGTCTTAACAGACGCTCCCACATTATAACGTTTGTCAAAATATTTCAAATGTAAGAGCATTATCAAAATTTTTAGAATATAATGTACTAGTATTTACAAACTACTATGAAGTAGAATGGGCAGCGATCTCGAGATATTGTCCTGCTGTGAGTAATTCGTTTTCAAAGATAATGACGTCATTATTTAATTGAAGTCTTATTAATTATCAGTGGACAATATCTCGAGATCGCTCGCTACCCATTGTATTTCATTATAATTTGTAAGTACTAGTACAGTACGTTATAAAAAAATGATAATCTTTGATTTTGAATATTTTGAAAAAAGTTTTAAAAAAGTAGGAGTTGGCGTAGGGAGCGCTCTTAAAAATGAAAATTAATCCTGTGATCAAGTGTTAAAAACGATTTGGGGATTTCAGATAATAAATAAAGATTTTTCCTTGACCGTAAAGATCAGCACTTCACTTTTATTGATGGTCTGGCATTCAGTACAAATATAGCTGGATCCTTTACCGATTTAAATATCAACCAAAATAAGATGGTTACTGATATTACTTTAGTGACCATATTAACATAAGTTCCGTTTTGCAAAGCCCAGCTTCATGCGAGAAATCTGGTTCACTTTTCCAAACTAAAAGCTTCAACTGAAGAAGACAGACGGTTTGAATGCTTCTACGAATTGGAGAATAATTTCGTTTTCAGGAAGGTGGGGGTATATCCAGTTGCTACCCATACAATAAGTGCGTCGATTGAATCAGCTCACTAATTAAATCGCTGATACCGTTATTGACAATTTCGGGATAGCCTCTTCCGAGTAATAGTCTATAATTTAGTTTCTGGGAATAGGGTTTATCCAGCGACTCTCTGCATACAATATAGATATCAATATATCACACCTAGAAAACAAACTATGGACTATGAACCAGAAGTGGCACACGGAAATGACCAATGTAGGTGTTGATTTCTTCTGTCAAGCCAATTGACAACTTTTACATTGCTGGGAAAATCATCTGTATGGCTGATTAAACGATATTCCTTCATAACCTACAAGTTTGACAATATATTTGTTCCTGTTAGAATAATATTGTATTGTTCTTGCATACGCATGCACAGAAAATGCAAGAAATATAATCACTAGAACAATACAGTTACGTGGGACACTAAGTGGTTGGAAGCAATGTTGTTTGTACGATTCTAGAGAAATTAGAAGAATGTAGCTAATGATAACGAAGAATTTTATATTGCCTCATGTTATACGCATATTATGTCATGAGTATAATTGTTATAAATACCAAAAATAAAGGTATTGTGCAATTTCAACTAATATTATGCAGTCTCGCAATGTTTTGATGTGTTTAAAAGTTGCTGAATAGATGGTATTACTGTAGTCACTAGTTCTGAAGGCCTGACTGCAAGAATAGTGATAATTCTGGAATCTGAATTTGTAATCAACGATTACTGCTAATGATTTATACATATCGCATTATCCTCGAATGTAATAAAATATGTTTCAATCATAATGTATTTGCTAAACTGTATACTACCAAGGTGTATAATTTAATAGTTGTATCTAATTGTGAACCAAGGTTTTACTAGACAAAAAAACTTTGATTTTCTATTAAAGCGATGTTATATTGAAACAGATTCCATCATGTAAGGAGGCCATTCATCAATACAAATAATCACAACAGCTTCAACAACAATAAAATTTTGTACCTTCATCAATACGACATTGCTGTTATATGTATAGTTACCACAACAATACTGTATTGACCTTAGGTCAATTTCTAACAATATTTATAGTTGTTGTAACTATATAGTATGGTCAGACATAATTCTCCCATTGGTAATTCAAGTATGCATTGTTGTACGAGTATAATTAGCTATAATGCTAAGAAAACATCTGGCTAATTTAACTTGAAACAAGAATTTTACCATAAAATATTGTTGACAGTATTGCAATTATGACAATACACGATTAGCGAGACTTGTATTGTATTTGCAACCCATAGTAATGGTGTCCCAATTTCAACTATGACAAATAGGATTTTATAGTTACTCCAACCATATTATTATTTTGTGAGTGCAGTCTTAAAGTTTCTTCTCTAAATAACTTTGGAACGGATAGATCGATTTGAGTAGGATTTCTTGTAACTTACAGAAAATCACATCCTTCTTGTTACAAGAAATCGTACTTAAATAGGTTAATCCATTCAAATTTACGTGGAGGAGAAAACTAACGACTGGGTACAAACAATCGGGGCTGACTGTCTATGTAGATGTCAATAATATAGCTAAGTTGATGATATACTGTAGACCGTGCAATAGTTCAGTTGGTGAAGTAGATATAGATGTCAATACAAATAGTTCAGTTGATAATGTAGATGTAAATGTCAACAGAAATAGTCCAGTTAATGACATACTAGTAGAGTAGATCATGGAACAGAAATATTTCAATTGATGATGTAGGTGTAGATTAGGGTTCCCATTATAGTTTCTATAGAAATAATAAATTTCAAAAATTTTGCTTAAGAAAGACGGGACATTTTGCAAACAACCGAAACATGCTAAATATTAGGAAATGAAAGCCTATTTCATATTATATGTTGTACTTGAAATACGACACTGATTGTAAAAATGTCAAGTGGTTAACAAAATTTGGTCACGCACCATGTGAAATGCACAATTTTAGGGTTACATAAATGGCATTCCGCATTTTCATCTACTCCTTTGATGAAGTAAAATCCTCTTCTAATATTATCATTTATTTTGCACGTACCTTTCGGCATAATGCGGCTGGAAAACCTTAAGTTGATAGAGCAATCATTAACACTGCTGATTCTACAAACTCTAGCAACGACTGTACTGTAATAAGTATGTAACGGAAACGAAAGTTGATAAACTATTATCTTGCCAGAGATATCCAAGTTCCAAAAATTTCAACTTTGCCCTTCTGCCATCTTTGTTTTGATCTGGGTAGGTCACAGCCTTGGATCCAACAGCTAAACTGAAGCCATGTTTTGTAGCTAGCGAAGCTGAAGTTTGTGATATGTGTGAATTAATATACAAACTAACTTATGAACTAATCTAAATGTATGATATTGCATCGTAAACCAACCATGTAACTTACAACGACCTATCTAACAAAGACTAACCTAATTACTAACAAACTAACGTGAACTGATTATTTATAAACCAGCCTCATGTACACAAATCGTAGTTTTGAACTTGCATAATGGCGTAAAATCCCGATATGCTATGACTATAATGTTTGTGTGTGTTTACCTTTGTTACTAATCGTTTTTACTTTTGTTACTAATCGCTATTAACAAGTTTTACCTTTCTTGAATAAGCACTGAGACTATGCTGTTTGGAATGAAGTAATCTTTACATGTCCGATGTTATGATGTAGCCAGATGAACATCGTAAGCTTAATTGGAGCACGTCATATGGCAGGATTCTTTGTATCGTAGTTCTAAGTACGTTAAAGCCACTAACCTTTTACTTTTTCAATGGAAATATGTCTTCGAAGAAGTTATAATACTATTTCCAAAATACGGTAAAATGTCGGAACGAGAATATAAATATTCTCTGTTATAATGTAAATCGTCAACCTGAGATGGGTAAGGTATATGTTATACACAAGTATATAAAACGTATTGTAGATATAGTTTGAACTAGAACTCAATATAATAACGGCAATAGCTGTTAGTTGAATAAGCGAATTTCAGTTTACCTCGTTTTTTCTGTGCGACTTACTGAACTCGCCTGAAGAAATTATGTTTTCTCGGTGTCAAGGCTCATAGAAATCGAGTTTAGCCCCACCCACAAGGCTTGGGTCCATAAAAGAAGGCATCTCGGTTGGCTGGAACTACTGTGACGTCACCGGACTACGCATCAGCAGAACCGCGGCCGAATCTACTGACTAAAGCGTCTCGCCGGAGTAAAACTATTTGGTCCAACGTCCTATATACCCATTACAGAATAACAACGTCTATATACCCATTACAGTTTATACGTTTCTTCTTAAGTGCCATGTGCCACTAAGTTCTTGTTTGTTGTAAGTTATAAGTCAATAACGTTGATATACGTTGTATTAAAATGACTTCTGAAATTGAAGAAAACTTAAAAAGCGGGAAAATCTTTTTAAAAAAGTCGGGACACCGTCACATTCTATCAAAAAAGGGACTGTCCCGGGAAAAACGGGACGAATGGCAACCCTAATGTAGATCTCAATAGAAATAGTTTAGTTGATAATGTAGATCTAGAAAATGCAACAGAAACAGTTAAGTTGATGAGGTAGATGCAGATATCAAAAGAAAGTTACTGATGTAGATCTAATATAGATAGATGTTAATAAAGATAGTGTTGATGACGTAGATATAATAGAAATAGTTAATGTTCAAGGGTATATTTCATTATCGTTCATCACTGGGTAACTTCCATACATTTCTTCTAAATTCCTTTAATAAAAGAGGTAATCTGTCACTGTACAAACTTGAATCCTTATCTCCCATAAATTTGTTATTAAGCAATCGATCAGAACCAAACACTAATGTATTTCTGTAGTTGTTCCACATTAGTAAATACTTTACGGTTAACAGAAACAACTTTTTGGTAACTAAACATACACTAGATATAAAGAATATAGTGCTTTGTGTGTATGTGGGCATGGTATAAGAGTAATGGAAGCCTGATATTACATTTATGAAATTATCATGACGGTTTCCATACGTTTCAAAGTGCCTACTTTTGGAGTATCAAATAGATTCGTAACGTCTTTCTCACACACATAGGTTCTTTATCCAAGCAATTGCAGAAGCGAAAACATAACAACACAAAAACAAATACTTACATAATTCTACATTCAGCAGTGTTCCTTCCACAGTAAAAGCAGTTTCATGACACTCGTATGCATTTAGTGGGAAGTTCGTGAACAGGGAACGTAAGGGAGAATAGAAAAGGAGTCATGCGATAGTGCACGAATTACCAATCACTTTCCTGTTAGAAGGACACACGTCTTGGTGGTAATGGCTTACAACCAAAGTGATGAACAATGCATTTGTACGCCATTTATTAGCAGCTTATATCAAGGAAGCTAACCTAACTTTAACATATCAAAACTTTTCGATTTCGGATCACTCTATTCATATTTCAACAGAAATATGCCAATATTGCACAACATTGGTAATTGATACACAACCGATTGTATCCACTTAAATCGACACTTTCGTTTTTTGTTTCCAAGAAATTTCTCTACAGTCTTAATTGTTTTGATTAGAATCATTCTTCAAATAGGCTGTTCTAGCGATAAACAGATTAACTTACAACATTAGCTAATAATAGTGACTTTCTCTCAATCAGAGCGATGGCTCTTCTTGATGAAGTATTTGAAATTGAATTGGAGCACCTAGCACTCGAATTTCCAGAGCAAAAGAGAAACAATTGTGAAGAATAACCTGTTTGATGAAACAGAATTCTTCAACAGGTTATTTGAACAGAACAGCGGTGGGGCAGGATGATGGTGCTATCTCACTGACAATAAATGTACTTGTTACCTATAAGGGTAACGCATATTTCCAGATCCTAAACGGTTCAGCATAGACAGCGTTGTTATTGGCTCAGAGGTGATGTAACATCATGTATTTATAGTTGTTTGGCCTTGGAGTGACCATAACGTTAGAATTTGCGTCCACCAACTCTTCTCGTAAAAATGTTTTAACGGTATAGCTTTATATATTTCATCAATAAACTAGCCTGTCAATGCAGAAGAAACTAACCTATGGAGAAATAGTGCTGGTTTAAATGATAAATCTCACAAGATTAATATACGATCTTAATCTATTCTGTAGAAATAAGGTGTATTGAAAAATAACTTACTTCTGAGTATAATCATCTTTGTGACTTGTAGATTTTAAAAACGTTTGCGACACAATAATATTTTGCGTCAGGATTCTGCCAGCATTTCGAAACTGAGGAATATGGAGGATGCAACAAGCCTTTGTTTTGTGTATTGTTTTGTAGATTATTTTCGTATCAAGGAGGGTGAGGAATAAATTCTGAGGGTGCTAAGTAGTATCTGACAGAATCCCTGATTTGATACATACTTATTTCCTATATTTAATTTACATTAGATTTGTTGTACGGACATGTATGATTTATGGCAAATACCTAAGATATGATGTCTAGTTCGAAGCTTCAATCCCTGGTATCCTGCACAGCACTATCGTGAGTTTGGGCTCATTGAAATGAATCGACACTCCTTTTGTAGATATGTGTACCTAATACATGCCTGGTACGCCTATCACTAGTCAAACGAATGGTTCTTTATAGAAATTATTCTTTCGAAGACGACGGAAATGTTGTGACGGGTGAAATTTTCCCAGATTTGTAAATGATTATTGGTTCAAAGCTCATCTGTTTAAATAAACAAGTAAAAAAAGCCCAGCTGTGGTGGCAGCGTCATACATTGAGTAACTTTCTGCTCGTCCGCAAGACACCGCCACCTGCTTGACTGTAGTCTCCATCCTATCACAGTAAAAAAGAACTGCAGCTTTGCTAGCGAAATCGAGAACTTCCCGATAAGTTTAAGTTAATTTCATCGGATTTCTCGCCGATATGACAGGTGTTAATGGTTTCACGTACATGTACTTGTGTAAAAAGCGATAAGGAATGTGTGGTAATGTCCAGTGCAGTATCTATTCCTTAATTTGGCTAAAAACACGAACAAAAATTTCCTTTTCTCCGTTTTTGTGTGCAATAACGTAATCAACGGAGTTGGATGTAAAAACTTGTTCATACTCCGTGCAGGTGGACGGTTGACAACGTTCAGATTTGAACTAAGGTGCTTTATTGATTGTTTTCGAAGTGTTTAACTGAAAAAGGGAGATCTTCACGAAAAGCGCGGAGAACCTCAAACAAGAAGAAGTACTCGCTACTTGACCACCAAAGGATGATGAGCAATGTGTGACATCTGAGTGTAAATCATTGATTTTATATTGTGTTTTGGCAACTTTTTAATGCGTTCAATTAAATGAAATGTGTGTGTCCAATATCTACAGTTATTTCCTGCAAATGTGATGTTTTTGGTATTTCCATGCCCTGAGGATAGTTCGGTGCAACGGAAAAAAGTGCACGCACAAACGCCATAAAAGTGTGTCTTCGTAACCCGTATCACGATTTATTCTGTCTGGTCGATTTCCGCATATGTATAAATGTGTCCACCAAAAGTGTTTTTCTAGTTTTTAAGTAAAAATTAATACAAGTTACAATTAAAGTTGCAAAATGAGTATTGGCATCTCGAGCTCGATTAGCATTTGTGTATGTATGAATCGTTAAAATGATGCATATAAATTAAGTATATACTCTATTGTTTCTGTATGTTCCCCTATTAGCTGATAAGGTGCATGCATTAAATAGTGAACTAGGCCACAGTGTATTTGCATTTATTGGTCGTATGTACGCATCAGGTAAGAATTGTGTTATATTTTGTTGTGCCATTCATATTCTATGGTTAAGCTACTGCGCACACACGCAACGACCACCGGCGGCCATTTTGTTGTGACAATAGTGACGTCACTGAGGAGCACTGAGTACAAGGGTAATTGTCTGTGTCGTGAGGAGGGGAGGTGTAAGTATCGAACCAAGGAACCTTTAAATTCGTGGCAGTGTATACATTTCGTTCCTGTACCACCACCACCACCACGCATACATCATCATTACTGCTACTATCTGCAGCTCTCTCACTGCCCTCAAATATCCATATCCATATATCTATTTTTATAACTGAAGCGTTACCACCAATATTCCTATTTTTTTTGTAATTAAACAAACAACGTTTGTTTAAGATCGGATGCATTCCGTATTTCACGTACAATGTATTAAACTTTTTTTACGATTTTGAAAAAAAAACAAACAATAAAATTGTCAGACAATCAGCTGGACACGTAATGAAGGAGAGTGAAAGAGTGGTTGCGTACTGAATGTGATAAAGGAGAGGAAACAGAGTAATATGATACATGTTAAGGAAGATACGGGTAAGCGCGGGATTGAGATGACTGGAAAGGGGTTAGTTAAGCTGTCTTGAACGAGCTGCCACTTTTGTCTGAGGACTAATGATTTGTGTGTCCTTGTTCCTCCGTTGTATGATTATGTTCACGTCATAATTGCTCTTGCATCATCCTGTTCTATTCTTTTAAAGAAACAATAAAATATTTAAATCCTTGATAAACTGAATTATATCCCATGAGTATCTCGTTAATAGCCTTGTTTTTTCAAACTTCAAAACATAAAATCTGCATTATGCTTAAAAACTGGACAAAAAACAGAGGAAGCTCACATGGGAAAACAGGAAGACACTTCTTTCTCTGTGCGCATGCATGACCAGCAGGTTACATCATAGCTTGTAATATGTAGAATATTATTGTTGTTTCTGTCTGTTCTTGGATCAAAGATATATAAGAGTAAGGTATTAATTATTGAGTATGCTTAATTATTGAATATGATCTGTATGCTTAATGCAATTTCTAATCATGTTTCTGACATTTAAAATGTTTAGCTTCAAATACCGAAATGCTTTTTATTAAATTTCAAGAGAATTGAATTGAATGGGATTTTATTTATGGCCTTTTTGGCATCTTAAGCTCAGACCGGAATAGGGGTAGAAATAATTCTAGAAGGTGTCGGAGAGGCCATATGTTGAAGGTACCATCCCGGCATTTGCCTAGTGTGGCTGAGGAACAACATTAGTCAGGATGGTCGGCTGCTGGGATAGTACTCACGACACAACCTCTCGTCTCTCTTATAACACAAAAGAGGACGATATTTACCAAATCCATTTCAAAATAAATATCTTCTTTGGTCGCTGAAATAAACATATAAAAAGGTTGCAAAGAGAAAACAAGAACAGTCATGCGGCAGTTGAGTCGAGTCGTAGTTTGTCATTGAGTGTAAAACGACAGGATGATTGGGCCTCCTGTTATAAAATAGTATTATTTTAGGTTTGTTCGGGCGATCTGTTCGGTGTTACACTGGAAGTATAAGCTATTAGAGGATCGTGAGAATGTGTCTATTCGTACAATCCCATGCCATTCTCGCTCGAACGGGCAGGCGCTTTTTCCTTCTGCTAGCGCACAACGTCATCTGTAATCTCTTGTCTCAAACATACTCTGAGGACGGAGCACGTTTGTCAATCTGCACTCACCTCAGCATTGTACTTAAAAACCGGGAATTATGCCGCTACAGCAACAAAATTATGCTATTTCGTAGAAAATTATACCCAAAGTAGACCAAAATAGTCTTTCCTTATTGCGTTATTTTACTTAATTTATTATTATTATTAATGGTACATTAGCTCATTTTACAATGAACTATTCTATAGAATTCAATGAAATTAGAAGTTCGATTTTCTGCACATGATTTGTACGAAACAGGTACGCCTACACCAGAGAACAGCTATACTTTCTTATGCCTTGTTTACATTACTAACATCTTACCATGGTTAATGTTAACCGAGATAATTTTAGTTATCGTTAATATGGGTTTCAAATTTAACCAGCGTCAACTTACGACAGTTATCTCCTTACGTTAGTTATCTAAACGCAAGATGGCCGTTACGCGCAGCTCACTTCGTGAGTTTATTTCTTTCTTTATCGAAATGTTTAACATCCTAGTGATGCGTATCACTTTTAAAGTATAAAAGAATGATGGCAGAACTAATCTTCAAAATGTGACTCTACAACCAATTCATTTCTGTTCATTATTTTGTAGTTTAGACCTCTACCGTGTAACTCAAGGCGTGTTTACTGACAAGATGGCAGTACAAGCACGATAACCAAGCTGTTCTGTAGCCTTAACGTAAGTTATTTCAACTATGATTTTTACCATCGTAACAATCTTAACAATCTAAACAAAGCATTACCTCCTCTGTGTGTGCACTCACTCCCCAGCAGGAGACAATGGGTTGCATTACTTGCATTCGAGCTGGCCATCCGAATAGCTGAGGTTTAAACTGCATCACCCACTCAAAAGAAAGAGTGTGCATTAGTTCAAGCAGTGCAGCCTGCCCTAAAAAACTATTTATTTGTCTAGTGGTATGCCACCGAGTTGTTATCGTTTCAGCGAGGTATGCTAAAGTTAAAAAGGGGGAGCTGGAATGTCAGTTGTTGTGAAGGACAAACAGCGATTCGGCCTGTTACGAATATACGAGGGGCGCTCCATACTGACTTACACTTTATTTTTTTACACTTATAAGAACCTTTATGCCTCGGAAGATACATCCACTTTCTCAACATAGTCTCCATGAAGAACTACACACTTGCGCCACCGATATGGCAACTTCTCTATGCCCTCTGCGAACCACATTTTCGGATTCTGTTGCACCCACGTCCGGACAGAGTCTTGCAGTTCCTGGAAGTCGGCGAAATGATGTCCACGCAGCGGTTTCTTCAATGCCCCGAAGAGGTGGTAATCAGAAGGGGCCAAGTCAGGAGAATAAGGTGGGCGTGGAAGCACCTGGAACCCCAGCCCATTAATGGCAGTCGTGGTTGCCCGACTCGTGTGGGGGACGAGCGTTGTCGTGTTACAGGAGCACACCTTTCGCCCATTTTCCTGGTCGTTTCCTCTGAATTGCACGGCGCAAACTCCGAAGTGTTGTCACGTATGACTCGCTGTTAATGGTGGTACCGTGTTCCAGCCAGTCAATGAGTATGATTCCATCCTTGTCCCAGAAGACTGTTGCCATGCGTTTGCCTACGGAGGGCTGTGTACGGAACTTCTTTGGCGTGGGGCTGCCTTGAACCTTCCACTGCATTGATTGGGCTTTGGTCTCTGGCTCATGGTAGTGCAGCCAAGTCTCGTCACCAGTAACGAGTTTGGACATGAAGCCTTCTGGATCCTGGCTGTAGCGTTGCAGAAGATCACTGCTCACGTCCTTGCTTGTCTTTGTGCAGCATTCAGGGATTTGGGAACCCACCTGGCAGACACCTTACCCATCTTAACGTGTTCGTGCATTATGCGGTACAGAGTGCTTCTGGCATGTCCAGTGGCCGCCTCCAGTTCCGTGAATGTGATGCACATGTAGTCCTGAATAAGCCGCTCCACTCTTGAACTGTTCGCTGGTTTTGTCATAGTCACTTTCCTTCCAGAACTGGTTCCCTTCGCCGTTGATGTGCGGTCACTTTTCCAGCCGTCCACCCGTTGTATACAGTTTTGCGTGACGGTGCGAACTCTCCACACACTGCCACCAATCGCCTGTGAATTTCCGCAGTCTGTACACCCTCTTTCCACAGAAAACACGTTGTCCAGCGCTGTCCTTGATGATTATCTTCCCTGTTGTCCGCTCACGTACTTACAGCTGTTCGTGAAATGTGCTGCAGGGTACACGGATTACACGTCTCTGTATTGTTCTTCCACCTGAAGGCAGACCTAAGTACTACTCCCTTCCAACTTTCAGGACGAGCTCAATGGTGGACCCTGAAAGAAGAAAAAAAAGTGTAAATCAATATGGAACACCCCTCGTACAAGCTCTGAAGAGAACAGGAAATGCCTGGGTTTCGGTTAATACGGTGTCCTTCTGAAATAGAACGTAAACTAATCTAAAACGGAAGGACTAACTATTTTTATTTTACTGCAATACGAGTGTTCTGCTTTTTAGGGAGCCTGCATGGAGATTAGTTACGAAATCTGATCTTGGGAAAATACAGTATAAACAGCTTAATTAATAGAAACGGTATTGCAAATAATTTCTTGTTCTAGACTATCTTATAAGTTTGCCCCCGAAATCGGCACTTCCTCCCTAAGGCCGACATAAATCCGAGTAAGGTACCTTGTTGGTCGTTATAGTAGTGGAAAGCCTGTTCACTGGCGAGTACATAATTATTGACGGTGGAGCAGGTGTCTGACCACCCGATTGTCGAACGAAAGCAAACTATTCGGCCAGAGACGCCTAAAGGCCATAAATAACATTCAATTCAATTCAAAGGTAACATTTTTTTTAACCAGGATGCGGGATCATTGAAATTAGAGGATACATTACGGAAACTATTTTTTGAAGAATCTGTAGATTAGCTGTATGTTTTTCTTTCACCATGAATATAATATATTAGTTATCAAAAATGGATAGCTGAATATTTTAACCACTTAACTTACCATTTTTTTTACGAAAGTCTTTCCAAAATTTTCGATTTTTTTTACTGAATTGTAATCGTTGATAAGAATAGAACTAAACTTTTCTATTTTATGCACTAAAAATGTTAATTAAGGGGACAAAACTTACCCATATTAAAACCCCGAGTATATTCGTTCACTATCAAAATGTAAGAATACACACTAAAATATATTAAGGGTAAGTATTTTATGAGCAATTATCACTGAAGGTGTTCAGAAACTGTTCTGAATGAAACAAAATAATACAAAAAGCAAAATTTAAAATATAATGCAGCGCACGTCCTTTCTAAATATATTTTCCACGTTACCAATATTACAACCCCGAATATATTCGTTACAATGATAACACAGCATATAAGATATTTTAGCAGGTACTTATTTCACAGCAAATTATTAAAAAAAATATGTTCAGGAACTTTCTCTGATATACTGCACCTAATGCAATTCAAATGAAAATCTTTGAAGCAGGGAAAAGTTGCAAGATTATTATTGAAACAAGGGTAAAAATATTTTATATATACCGCACCACAAAACACTTCAACTCTCTATTACGCTTGCACTTAATTTTCTTTGAAAAGTGAAGTTGTGTGTTCTCTTGTGGCTCTCTATGTAACTAACTGCATGGAACGTGTGAATTCGAGGTTTAAATCGCTACAGAAAATTGACGAGGTGATCGAGTATTCTCGATTTTTTAAGTTTTTCCGAATATTTAAATTCTGAATATATTCGAGCTTTTAAGTTAAGTGGAAATCCGATAAGTGTTTCTGATAAGTAATATAAGTCTTATAAGCAAAAGTATAAGCAAGAACGTACCGAGACAGACGACCAATCGGAAGATCAAAATAACTACCAGTTGACGAATAGCAGTACTGTTAACCTCCAAGCTGAAAAATCTGGGATCTGCATATAAGAATGCGCGATGACTTCGCTAAATTTCGAAATAAAGTGTGACCAGGTTTTTTTCTGAAATTAGTGCAAGTCAGGGTCAGAAAACACTAAAACTACTAGTAGGTCATCTTATTCTTTATCTATGTTGTTTAATTATGTGTTAATTTCACAGATAAAACCGTGTTTTGTTAAACATTTTAACTTCTTACTTAAGCCCCTTAACTCCTTAACATTTTAACTTCTTACTTACTTAAGCAGTTCGACAGGTTCCATTTCTTCAATCAGCGCGAATTTTTTTCAGTGTCACCTAAGGATAGTTCAAGATGTCTTCATCGAGAAAAAACCATTAGGCCTAGAAAAATTAACCCTTTTTAAAAGTAAATATTGTTTTCTAAGTTTTACGAAGTAATATCTATTTAAAATATAGATAATGGAATAGCATATTTGCCTTAGTGAGTGACTTAACAATCGACAGCAGTTTAACCAAAACAGGATTCGTCCTTGGTACCTCGAGGTCCAGATATATTCATGAACTTAATAAAGATAAAATTTATGAAGTGTGTATAAACTTTTCTTATATATCTACAAAATTTATAGCTAAGTCATGCATCCGTCATTACATTTTATTATTTTTTAAAAATAAAGAATCATAACAGGAAGTCTTACGTAACGTATGTAATTGCTGCTATTGTTTTTAATGTGAGAAAATATTTATAATACAAACTCATACAGAACGAAAAAAAAAAAATTAAAAGTGAAGACATTTTAAGAATGAAAAGCACGCAATGGGTTAAACAATTCGTAAAGTTACCATTTACGTATGACACAAACCTTTTCTACTGTCAATTTCCTATACAGTATGCGGCAAAACAAACAGTACTGAAATGACAGAAGTCCGTTGCAACGAGACGAAAAAGGCCTGTTATCTTTAGTTCGGGAACACTTCTAGGCGAGTCATCTGACCGGAAAACGGTTTCTTTCATATGTATGCGTCGGGGGGCGTGAGATCCGGGGAGTAGGGAGGATACGGGAATGCCGTTCCACGGGAAATTAAGCGATCTGTTACGGCGAGGGGCTCTCACGCGACCCTATTGGGTCTGCGGGCATTAGGGTTGGCTATCTATCATTCGAGGACCCTTATTAGTAATTAGTATATATTAATCTTTATTATTAATTATAGTGTATGTTAATATTATGAAGCTTATGTTCAGGAACACAATTCATTTATTTAATTCACTGATTCTAGTATTTTATTCTTTCTATGTGAAAGACAGCTTACTTTGTATTTTAAATCTGTTTTCATATACATTCAGAATTATGTGTTTCATAAGAATGTTGGCTTGTAGTGGAAAATTACCAGTAAGTTGTTGTCTTCAGTTTTAGACATGATGTCTAGTGTAATTTGGTCAAGAAGCGAAAACAGTATAACTTCCACGTTTCATGAGAAACCACAACTACGGACACGTATCACTTTGGAACGTGTACTTCTGAGAAAGCCAATCAAAACTTAGCACGACTATGTACAAGTAACAGATATAGTAAGTGTTGGGTTGATAATATCCTTCACGGGCCACGAATGCTTACAATCAGTGTATCTTCGATCCTATTCACATCATTAGCGTTGTCCGTGTAAGTAGACTTGTCGTTATCTAAATTGCTCACTTACTTTAAATTCAACAGCTCGACAAAAACGGTGCATATACCGCAAGGATGGGTCAAGAATGAAGGTCGAGTAATTCTGACGCGCCATTCCGTATAGCCGGAGATAGTGCTCCATGATAAAGACCTTTCCCTCTGTTGTTAGGATCATTATCGCGACGCCAACTGCACTCTGGGTTACTCTTAACACAATTAAGGATCATAGAAGGCGTCACGAACTGTTCCCACAATGTTCATGCGCGTCAGACATGCGCACATTTCAGTACTGTTTGTTTTCTCGCATACTGTAGTATCAGAAAGAATTACCAAATATATGTACAATTTTACTAAGAAATGATCCTTTGGAAACGGAAGGTGTAAGTCGGTCGAGTCCTTTAGTGCATGAACGATCGACGGCTATCTTTAGATCTATTTTGCTAACTTCTTCTTTAGTAGATCTATTTTGCTATCTTCTTTAGTACATCTATTTTATCTTCTTTTTTGGTAGATCTATTTTGCTATATTCTTCTTAAGTAGATATATTTTGCTATCTTCTTTAGACGATCTATTCAGCTATCTTCTTCTTTAGACGATCTATTTTACTAACTTTTTATTTAGATCTAGTTTGTTATTTTGTTGTTTAGTAGATCTATTTTGCTTTTCCTCTTTAATAGATCTACTTTGCTTTCTGCTTTTTCAGTAGGTCTAATTTGCTATCTTCTTTTTAGTAGATCTATTATGCTATCTTGTTCTTTAGTAGATCTATTTTGTTATCTTCTTTTCCAGTAATCTAGTTTGCTATCCTCTGTTTCAATATATCTGTCTTACCACAGGTTTCAACTTGACTACATTTTTCGATCCATTGCATCACCTGTCTTTAGCTTCTTACTTCCAATCTTTCTATATTCCTGACACTTTTATCTATATGGTTGGTTCTCTTCTGCAGCCCTAATATATATTCCAACTTTTTCTCCTTAGATTGGTCGTTACTCACAATTTAAATATTAAATATGACAATTTCGTTAAACATAGGTTAGTGGCAAAAAAGGAAACTCTCAGCTTTAGAAGCTGATCAACTGATCACCTTCATTCTAAGTCTACAACTCTCCTACATTCTGGCTGTGCACATGAAGATGGCGGCGTTGCGTAGTTGCGTTCGGATTCAAATTTTTCAATTTTGGCCTATCTAATTCTAACATATTTCGAAGTCAATGACGTCATATGCGAGGGAACCTATTAGTTCAATATATGTTGCTTGCAAACAACTATGAGATTGACATTTTCTCTGTAAAATGGTAAAAGGAGGACATCAAGAAAAAAAAAGAAGAAAGAAATCATTGAAAAAATCACATGTCTAATAATTTAGTGGTAAGTTTGTTTTCTACTTTCTTTTGCGGAGATAAGTTTCGCAAGTGATAGCAAACTTATGATGCTTCTTGCGCAAATAAAACTGGTGTTGTTACTGTTAAAAGCAAGGCCAGTGTTATTGGAGACAAACGAATTTTAGATACATGGACTTTAGATATTTTATGATTTATTTTAAAGCTTCCAATTGTGAAAACCACAAGAATTTCTACCAACTGCACCGACCTTGTTTTATAACTCTATATGGTTTCCAGCCTTATTGGTTACAAAGTTCTTCATAGTTTATTATCTAGTCAGTCGCGCCACTATCCTTAACTATAGGGAAGGAAGTACGAATGACAACATATTATTTGACCTATAAGTCGCCTGTATACACACATGGTTGGTGCGAACGATACATATCTTGCACATTTCCCATTTAAGCGCAGCTGCACTTCTGCTGTTCGAGATGTCAGCGGAGGTACAAGTTGCATAATCTAGTGCAAACAGTTTCTGCTCTCACAAAGTGCAGACAATTGACATTCATACTGCGTACTTATGCATGCGTGAGAAAAGAGGTTACATGTTGCATCACATGGTAGTAAATGAAAACTTACACCTGACCATTCAACAGATAACTGTAACTGGATGTGTGAATATGTTCTTCGACGTCACATCCGTTCACACTATTCTGCACTACGTCAGTGAAGCTTGTATATCCAAAGTGATCATACGTTCGGTTATAAACGCATTAGCTTTCGTTGTTATATCCTTATCAATCTTACCCTAAGTGGCCATTTTATAATTCCAATTCTATATCAATCTACTGTCCCTATCATAGCCAGGGTAATATTATAAATAAGACATGTATTAAAGTTTTATTTCCGAGTTGCACGCAACTGGCCACTGGTCATGGGTTCTTTCACTAACATGCCTTCAACACATACCTATATTAACTTCAGTACTCAACAGACGCTGTTACAAAATCATTGACCATGTATTTGTTTTAATATGTTATCTCGTGATCTATGATCTTTTCAACATTATTATATTTTATCATAAGATATTCAGCAAACAATGTCAAACTTCTTCGTCATAAATCATCTTCCTTAATCCTAACACATTCTCCAAACTATATCAACAATCTTCATATAAAACCATCTTATTTGGTACACAAGCATAGGCTTAAGTCAAACAAATAAGTCACAGCAACCATGATTATCACATAGCATAGCATTAAATACATACATATAACACAGCCTACATGCAACATTAATCTGTAGCAACATTCAATAACCTTCTGGACTATGCAAATTCTGGAGTGAAACGGAGAATATTCTGGAAAAATATTGCACACACTGTTCTGCGTTCAGTTTACAACATCGCCTCATCATCAACAATCTTTCAAACGTGTCAAGTTCGACGTACCATCGTAAATATACAGAAGATTCAACACTATTGAAAATGTTTATTACTTTCCGATAAACAAATCATGACGAAGCCTTATTAACGAAACTCGGAAAACTTTCAGCTTACGTACAGCCTTATCGGTTATGCTTCTTGTTTTCATCAACCAACTCGCTTGCTCTTGCCAATGCCGCAAATTTACATTAGAATTTTACACATTCAACATTTGCAACAAATGTTGCACAACGTACACATGAAAGATAGCGGCATCACACGTCTGTATGGAAGCTCTGATGAGGCAAGATTATAAACAGGGTTGCATATCCTTCAGGCTATGAGGCCCAAGAAGTTAGAACCTGCAGTAATGTCATAAGAACACTAGTCCGGATAGAACTTGATTATGCTTCCCGGAATGCAATTACGATATGCTGGATCTAACCACTGCATTATCTAAGATTCTAAGTAAATAAAACAGATAGAAAATTGTTCTGTAACGGGACATTTAGTTTTCTCAGTTTAATGTTGGATCGGCATTTAATTCGTTATTTGCAGATTTTGCAAATCATTATTTCAAAGTAGAAGAAAACAATTAAATAAGATTAAGTTAAAAACTTTGGCACATCATGGCTTGAAAAGTCCCAATATGATTCAATCACTTTCGCAGAAGGATGTATAGTATTAAAAAGAATACCGTAAAGATAGATTATAGTGTGACCAGATTGAAAATTGCCGGGTAAACAAAGGCCGTTGTTCAGAAATTTAAAGTCAGTTACTTTATACCTGCTTTTACTGAGGTGCTAGTCACCATTACATTACAATATACACAAGTGCACATACTAATAAAGTATTATAAAGAAAGGTTATAGCTGCAAACCACACACTATTA
>JAGDQP010036269.1:0-12613 GCA_022664845.1 Lepisma saccharinum | reverse complement strand
GTTTTACAGTTCCAGCACAACATTCTGCGAAGTGTACATTCCCAAGACGTAACTGTACGTATTTACTTTCTAATTTATCTGCTTCCCAATTTCATACCTGTAATGAACTAAACATGTCTAACAAGACATTAAAACTTTAGATTCAATGTTGTTAGATAAGAGAAATTAACGATTTAGTTGGTAGATAGTTTTCACTCGCTGTTTGCATGTTAGCTTCCTGTTCTAAAAATTATTTACTGCTACCAACTGTCAATGTTAGATATTCAGTTATCTTTACACAAAGGAAAAGCAATATTTAGGTAAAGTAGCTCAACACTAGAAATTTCGAAGACCAGAAAAAGCAAGATTTTCAGCTCAGGAGATAGACAGCAGAGGGAGCAAAAATAAATGAAAGGTACAGGGGAAGAAAGATGAAGGTCCACTTCTGGATGAAATAAAAGATCGCAATAGTTTTGTATTTTGTCATGGATAGAGAATATCGTGGAGTCAGTACAAATCAATGACGGTTGAAAACTCTTGAGTTATCGGCATTTTAAATAAATGTTTTCTATGTAGTAACATACGAACTGGGAAACTCAAATAGACTTTTTCTCAGAAGTACAATTAATGGATCCTCATCTTTCTTCTCTTGTACTCTTCAAATGTTAATTACTACCTATTTTTTGTTAAATTTTTGTAAAAAAAAAAAAAAAAGCTAGTCAGTGTAAGTGGCTATTTTTTCATACATGTTGAACTTGTATTTCCCGTATCGCCTGATCTAATCATCATCCTATAATGATTTTTTTTTAATCCACCAAGCTACGTATCATATGAAAGCCCTTTTCAATAGCTTTAAAATGTTCCGAAGATAAGCACTCTAGGACAAGGTGTTACAGACAAAATTTGACAATTTTTCGAATTTTAAAAAAAAAAAAAAAAAAAAAAACTTCAAAAACTATTATGGTACCTCAGAAAAAGTCTAAACTTTGGATTTTGCATATTCCCCACAGATATAACTTAAGTGCCAAAAATAACTGAATTCTGAGGGTTGAGGTAGATTTTTACTAAAATTGTGTTGATCTGACTTGGGATGGCTAACTCAAGAAAAGGTTCTTGTTTCCTGCGTAACGTGTTGAAAAATGTCTGTATACTCCACACCTACGGTACTGCAAGTAATTTGAATGCAAAACACATTTTAAATTCAGGATAACATTACTTTGGTTAATTTCCATACACAAAGATCATATGTATGGTAATAGGTTTCTTTACATCAATATAAGTTGAAAACTATTTTACACGTCTCTATTTTAAAAAAAAAAAAAATCTTGGGTCATTATTTTACTATTTTAAGGCCAATTTATTTTATACGCTATGTTTACGGATCTTTTATGTAACCACGTTCCGAGATCCAATGATAAAAGCGTAAGGGCTTAACATAAGCACAGGAAATGTGATTAAGCAATCGAACAAGTAACAATGAGAAACATAGTGTTAATTATTACGGAAAAGAATAAGAGCAATGTTTTTGAAACAATGCTAAATTAACTTGGATATAATTATATTAAGCCCTTGTATCCATATTTCATTTAAACAGGCTGACAAGGCTATTACACTTTAACGTTATTGTTCATTGCAATAGCCATGTAAAACTGTTTTGATAAAATTAAATTAACTGACCTACAATTTAGAAAACTGATCGCACCTAACCTAAACAACATCTTTAAAAGTTCAGCCAATAGTAATAACCTAAGGTTCTCGATATAACGTCATATTAGTCAGGAAATTATACAAATAAAAAGTACAAGGACGTATCATCATTGTTCACTGGCATACTATTGAAACGTAGGTGAGGAAATGATTACGATCACACGTATGAATTTTTGGGTGGAAGTCGAGTTTAAGCGAGTGCCTTAATTAGTGACCATGGGAACGTGGAGGTTAGGTGCGGTTATGTATCTTTACACTTTCGTATGTTTGTTTAAAAATGCTGTAAAGGTACATAACCGTACCTGACTTCCACGTTCCCATGGTCACTAATTAAGGCACTCGCTTAAACTCGACTTCCACCAACCTTTGCCCTAGTCGCTGAATTATCAGGAGTTTAGAAACACTAAAGAGATTTATAGGAATAATCGTACACTTGGTAAAAAGGTAAGAGTTGCGTTAACTATTGTGTATACGCGTATTAGAAAACTGTTTCTATTGTTTAGGCCCTCAAGGAAAGAGAAGGAAATAAACAGCTAACCTTACATAAAAAATAAGTTTACAGTTTTTCTCAAACTGCCAAAAGTAACATGTATCTGGGAAAACTAGGAAGAGAAAGCCAGAGAATCTGAAACTTTATGCTCTGCTTAATTAAGGTATAGTTAATATTTTTGTTTCAATACCAGGTTTTAAAATCATGTGAAGTTCTCTGATGCAGCACTCGGAACTCCTGAAAATGCTATGTTTTGCTTCCTATAGTCATGAAAAAGCCTAAAACGCGTGCAAAAAAAAAAAGAAGTTTCTTTAGTCGAATTTGTCATGTTATTATCACATCACAACTTCCACTTCAGGCACTTTCTTTCCATTTTGAACGCATTTTAGTGTCTTTCGTGGCTACAGGAAGCAAAACATAGCATTTTCAGGAGTTCCGAGTGTTCTATGCCAGAAGGAGCCCTTGTAAAGAATTACTGTTTGTTTAAAATACATTTTCTTCAAATGTTACCTTCCATATTTCTCACACGAAGAATGCAGGGTGCTGTTATAGTTTTACGTCGCCAAAAAATGGAAAATTCACAGGAGAAATTGACTTAGTGGGTAAATAAAGGAAGGTGTCTTATATAAAATGTGCGCTGCGCTACTTGTCTAAAGTGCCTAATTACTGTAAATAACGAAGGTTTCTTACCCGCTTAAAAGGGCAAGGTTCGGCAATTGTAAAGAAAAGACGATGTGAAAACCAATCGCAGCGCCATGAATACGACTCCCTTGGGGTTGCAAATTAGCGGGAAACGTTGGTAACCTCTTGTAGTGTGCAATAAAAATCACCGCAACTAACCGCCGAGTGCCCTTGGCCACTACTTTTATTAAATTTCCTAATGCGTGTAAATAACAAAGATTTCCTGCCCGCTTCAGAGTGCAGTGTTTGGTCATTGAAACAGTGGTAACCTCCTGGAGTCGCGTGTGTAATAAAAAAAAACACCGCACCTTACCTAACCTCCGAATGCCCTTGATCACTACTTTTATTAAGGTAAGTGCAGTTGTTTTAAGTGTCTATAAGTATATCCAAAGCATTGTAAGTGTAAATGAGGGAAAATCCTGAAAACATGCCAAAACGTGCGTATATGGCCCGAAGTGCATATACTGTAAAAGTACCGTAATGGGATGTTCAAGCCGCGATGCGCGCAGAAATTTGGCTTTCGGAAGTGAAATAGAAAGGAACAGTGAAAATCCGAACGAAAAATATCAAGTGGTTGTCTGGCGACGTAAAACTATAACTGCACGGAATGCAGAATGTAATGCAAAAAGTAACGGGTGATGTGAATCCATGGACATCATGTGCAAGGGCGTATTGCGTCCTTGCACTCAAATCACTCCTTGAATTTACATCGCGTCATTTATTCTAAACATACAAAATAAGAAAAGTAACAACATTTGAAGTTCATTCAAAGCCATATTACAATAGTACCGGTAGCTAATATAGAGAAGTATCAAATGAAAAGTAGCATTTGAGGCACATGTGTTAAGTACTTATTTGATTACTATGAACACATCCACACGAACATTTCTTTCTAATATAATGAGAAGATTCTTATCTGTAAGTTACGGTACAAGTTTCCGTGAAACTTCCTTTTCACACCTTATAGCTTATTTACGTTGTACCAACATTGAACAACACGCATCACATTAACTACGTTCACGAATTAGATTCGTTTCATTGCTGTATACTACATATAGCATGTTAATACTGGAAAAAACTAAATCCTATGTTAAAATTTGTGTTCCAATTTATGACATGTAACGGCTGAACTTCAAAAGGCACTACAAATCATAAACTGACATTTAAAATCCCTATGTTCTATCTACACCACCACTGCTATCCGTAAGATCACATACTTACAGAGTATATGTTTTGCAACCAAACGTGTAGTTCTTCGAGGCTCACAAAATAAGAATAATAAAATCCTCTTCTTTCTGTATTTGATTATACACAAACTTATTTATGATAAATTCAAGACCGCCATCAAAGTGGCAGCATTTAATCCATATCGTTGGTTTCACTACTCTAACGCAATTGTCCAGGTGGCAGCACTCTATTGTAAACATAAATCCAATTTACACAGTAAACATAACGCGTGTTTGTATCGCAGCGTACATCATACCTGTTTATATTTTGTTAGTGACTGCTTGTACAACCAAACAAACGCTATAAGACGTTTCTGATTGTCTCCCACTCGCGACGTCATCAAACAAATTTTTGTTTGCAGTTAAATATTAAAATGTTTATATAAACAAAAAGAGCAGTCTCAAAATGGTGGATAAGTTGTTATACAACACAGTTTTGTCCCAAACATTTTCCCCATGCGGGAATTATCTCGTAGCAGGAAATATATACGGAGATATTTCAGTTTATGAGTTTGTATTCCTTTTATTTAATATTTTATTTTAAGTTACTTGTGATTGACTACACACTTTCAAAGTGAATGCAAATGTTAGTAAACAAAAGAACGTGTATATCCGAACAAATTGAAAAACACCGGCGGGAGATAATTGCAGTTTTTGTGCAGATTCGGATTTAAGTCGTCAGTCGTATTTCTTGTATTTTGGATTCATATTTTCTCTAATGCACTTATTCTTACGATCTATGCCCTGTAACTGCAGCCTTCTCTGAGAAAAACTATTTTCGGGTTTTCCTTTACTTTTTGTACTCCAGCGTTAGGCGCCTACAGCCACCCATCACGATGAAATTTTGTGATTTTCGTCTTCCCATCTTACTGTTAGTTACGATTTCATTGTACCCATGTCTTGAGTATAGCTTGCGCCTAGCAGTTCATTTGAAGCTTCCCATACGTTCTAACGTAACGTTGCCTAGCCTGATTTCAGTGATGTATAAACAAAACATGGTCGACGTGGAACGTTCAAATCGCTGCCAGGGTGAAAGCCATACTCAATTCTGATAACCTAAGGTTAAGGGTCATTCCACATCAAATCATCCACAAAAAATTGGCATTTATTCGGTATAGGGCATCCACTTTTTTTACAACTCTCTAGATTCAAGTTATTTCAATTTTCCGGTTAGGTTAACACAGGTCTTCCAGAGCTGGATGCTCATTACCGAGCTTAACCCAAAAAGTTAAAATGTCACCACACCATCTCAGAGCTGGATGAAATTTGGTATAATTATAATATACCTGACACAGGCCAAAAATGTAAATTGTAGGGTCTACTGAAATCGGTGATGTGGTTAAGAAATTATGAAGGTTCAAAATTGTGACAAAAATGACCCAAAACGTGTGCGTGACACCCATATTAAAAAAGGATAACTTTGTATTTGTCCTAGAGATTTCAATTTTTATTTTATGGTATTCCGAAAGAAATGAGCTATCGTGAAATGTAAACGGCGCATAGTAATAGGTCAGGTACAGATCTCGCTGTTTGAAGAATTACGGAATTCCGAATCCAGCTTGATATTTCACCACCGGCCTCACCCTTAATTGTGATAAAAATTGTTATACAAATAGCTGGTACTTACACATGCCGAAAACTGTGATGGAGAAATAAGGAGAAGTGGATGAAAAAAAATGTTTTCGTTAATAGAACTATGCCAGAACACGTTGCGCGTTCCTATTTGTAAGCATACAAAAGTGTCAACTGGTTGAAGCAAAAATCTGGATATTCTTACAATGAGTGGATGTAAGACAAATTACTAACAAAAGGACACAAAAATTATTAGTGATTAAATATCAAAATGTAGTTGCCTACCTCATTATTAATTAGGTTTTGATGTGAACTTCTTCGACATAGTTGAAATTAACTCACTTGACAGTACTCAGATTATAAGTTCTTCCTGTTATTGTACTGATTTCAACTTCACTGAGAATGTACGTAAATGGAACACAACAGGTATCCCTGTGTGGACAGTAAAAAGGAAGATGGAAAAGGTGATTGTGGCATCCCCTTCTACTGCATGAATTTCTGTGAAGAGTCCAAAAAACTACTTGTCAGTATATCCACATGCAACGTAATTGTTCATGGAAGGAAGTGTTTGAGATTCTGCGGATGAAATAGGACCAAAGCAAGAATATACACTGAACTGCTCGTCAGCACTTGTTCTTTTAGCGCTGATGGTAAATGAGATAGTTGGCTCGAAGTAGTGCATACTGAATGTTCCTGGTACTGTTGTTGCTCTTGGAGAGGTCACTACGAACAATAGCCAAGTCAGTCTTTGACACATAGAAGAAATATGGTGCCATCAATATTGTACTTGCAATAGTTATACATATCTCTGGTTGTTGTAATTTTATTTTCCACTGGCCACAAGCCTTTTCACTGTGCCGCCTATTCCATGACAGGGTGACTTTCCATAGCTTGTAGCGAGAAAGCCATTTTGCTTTCATGTGATAGTCGTGTTTGTGATGGCATAAGTTTAGGAATGCCTTACAGTTCTTGTATTGTGAAATTCACCCATCAGTAAAATACTCCACACTTTCTATTCTAGGTTCTTTTTCTTTGATGTATGCCAACCAAAATATGCTTCTATGACTGGAACACTATAGGGACATCATGGTCCAGGTGATCAGATAGAATGCGGACGCTTGCACTTTGCATATCATCCATCATCTTCGTTAACATATGCAACAGTCATGGGTCCAATGATACCCTTGTGCTTCGTCTTACAGAACGCAGGAATAATTTTCACAAAAGTCCTTGAGAACAAGAACTTCCTAATCACCTAGTTCTTTTCTTGTTTTGAGATAACTAACTACTCTGGGCTTTTGCTATGTACGAATGGGTACCAGCTTCTCTGCGTTACATGAGACTGATAAAGTCATCTAAGAATGACTTTTGGGTGACCAAGTCCACACAATCAGTAGAAACCCACTGTTTTTATTCCGTTCTATCAGCAGGATTACAGTTTGGGGACTTTTGAAGAAAGAAGTGTTCTAGAGCTGTGCTGTCAAGGTACTTGCTGCATGTTCTAAACATACAGTCTTGTTTCTTCACATCACACCCCAGTTTTGGGATAAGAGCATGGCATGATTCGTCTATTTCAATAGCAGCAAGGAGAAGTTCCTCATTCTGATGAATTGTGCATACACACACTGAATGTGTTCCAGATGCTTCTGCCAACACACATTGCTTGGGCAGGAGCGATGCGAACTCCGAAAAACCTATTTTCACATCAGGATGCTTCCACTGAAACTGGACGTACAGTTCATGTAGGTTACAAAACACTAAACGCTTCTGTTCATGTACATTTTTCTTGATACTAACTTACTCTTTCTGGCATAAGATGTGTAAATTCTTCATCTGAATAAAACTTTGTCATCAGCTGGACTAATGCTTCAGACAGCTTCTATGCTGTTCTTGCATCAGGGCGGGATAAAATTCCTTTCTCTCGTAACAGCTTCGATGCGTCACGAATTTGATATTCAGTAACACTGAACTTTTCTGCAGTGTTTCTTGGCCGTGATGTGGGAACGAGTTTCAGAATCTAAACTTTTCGAGACTGCTAACCTGTGGTAATTTGTCTCTCAATAAATCCATGAGCCTGTCTAGTTTTGCTGCTTTCTTCTCATACTCAGATTTGTCATCATCGGGTGCACTGCTGATGAGATTCTTATAGTTGCAGAGTGCGGGCAACTTTCCTTTTTATAACAGTTTTTGTCTGCTTCAGTTTTCTTTTACCAACTGAAGCAAGACATTTGTTCAAGTCATCGTGGTCTTTCTGTGCTGCTGCAGTTTCACTGTGTTTGTTGATGACACAATTCCGTTGAGGACACGTCCTTTTGTTCTGTTTGGTTCAACAGTTATGTACATTTGATTCTGCGTGTTGGACAGTTTCGTTTCTGAGATCGCATTTATATTTATTTAACTTTGTTTTATAGTCCTTTGCATGCTCCACGTATTCCTGCTTTCATAGCTTGATCTGCATGGTAATTGAGAGGGTTACAACACTTCTCTTGATGCCTACAAATTTACGAAGGAACTGTTCCTTATGAATACTACACAAAGTTGCATTTTCACTGTTTGGCAATCCTCTTCGAAGCAAAAGGAGTTCTCTGTTCACAGTGGACAACTCTGATACACTCTGCACATTAATCTGCTGATAGTTTATTGCATTATTAATAAACTCACTAGTACTGCACATGATTACACAAACCATACCCTCCCGATAATCTTCTGTATCAGCCAGGACTTTTTTCTTTTGTGTTTACATCTCACAATCTGTCTGGTCTATGAGCTTCCTTCACATACTTTCTCTTTTTCTCACACAAAAGGCATCACCACTTTTGGGTGTAGATCTTCAAAGCCTATCTTAGCGCGTGAATGTTTCCTTTGGAATAATGCTGGCTTGATTGTATCTGCGTAAAAAATAAAGTTAACGTTAATATTCTGCTTTGCAGAACACTGAAAACAGTAGTTATGACGAAAACTATTATTTAATCCACTACTTCTTGTTTCTCCATCACAGTTTTTGGCATGGTGCAAGTACATGTTATCAGTTATCTGAAAACAAGAAAATGGTGACAATTAAAAGTGGGACCGGTGGTGAAATACCAGGCTGCCATTCTTTACAGAGAGACATCTGTACCTGACTTGCTAATCTGAGGTGTACAACTGTTAATCCAGAAGAGAGCTCATTTAATTCTGCAAAATACACAACATTTGAAGTCTCTAGGAAAATTACAAAGAAAGTTATTCTTATATATATACAGGTGTATATATATATATATATATATATTAATATGGATATCGCACGCACTTTTGGGCCATTTTTGCCACAATTTTGAACCCCATAACCGATTTCAGTACACTTTACATTTTTGGAATCAGCCATTCCCTCACATACCAAGTTTTATCAAAATCTGAGATGGTGTGGTGACACGCCGTGGGATGTCCCTTAAGTCATAGTAGGTTGGGTGACGTTTCCATTTATGCATTTAAGTAAGATGAAATTAAACAAAATAGGTGGCCATGCTGATTGTGGCCTCATTTCACTAGACGAATGTCGCTATGGTACCTTAAGGCCCATCACGGTTTTAAAAAAATGCAGAATCTTTCTCTTGCCTGGAACTTGTAATGTTCAAGTTCAAGTGGCGCATTCAACGAATTCCGGACATGGAACGCATCAAATATGGTGTCTAATTTTGCTGCGATGGTGGAGTACGAAATAATGCGGTAATTCCGAATATCAACTAATACAAAGTATCTGAAAACTCAGTGCGTCTTTGAACGTAATATAGAACGCATTACTACTAGTATATGACTTCTGGTTTAGGCGATCCATGTATTACATTTTTAAATGAAAGTGTTATAATATTGTTTTCTGTGAACTAACAAGTCTATTGTTTCTTTATGTATTTATTATTTCTTGATTCTGTTTTGCAGCTTGCAACATATCCTTAGCCCCGGAGATGGTCTGACAACGCCTTTACGAAAGCCAATGTATACTTTCCAAGTACGTGAAGACACTCAGATATGTAGTTTGGTTACAACACAAGACTTCCTTGTAATAGGCAGTATTGGAGAAATAAGTGGCTGGGATTGGAAGACTGTTACGTCCAGCAAGAATCCTAAGTTATCATGGACCATACAAATTCCGACAAACGCGTAAGATATTCTGATTTGTAACACAGCAGTAGTATTACGTATATAAGCACCAGAAAAACAGATTCTTCTATCTGCATGTTGCTCTTATACGGTTTTCTCCTTTAAATTGTAATTCAGAGGACAATCTTGTGTTTAACAGGTTCACAATGTAAATGTTTACTCTTTTGTTTTGTTTCTTTTTTTCATGTATCAGTATTCATTTTCTAATCAGTTCTTACAATGATTCTTTGTTCATATAGTCTCCGATACGATTAAATCAAGATACGTTAATCGCTAGTCTGATTATTGGCTAGGTCCTGTAAATGTCGTTATCATGTTAGTTTTCGTATCTATTGTATTTTGAAGGTTCCTGGAAGATGTTTACTTTGACAGGTACCTTTTTATGCGGGTTTGTATGTAAATGTCGATCAGATCATACTCTTGTTTGAAATTGACGGTTTGTTCTGTTCTAATTATAAATACTCATCTTTCAAGTTACTTATATGTTTATTAAACTTTCAGTAATGGTCTGTGGTGCAATTACCTATGACGGATGTACGGAAAATTCGTACCCTGACCCACTTCCAGACATTACTTTCCTCTGTAGTCATCATCGAGTGCAACACACTTTCGTCATTTTTGTCCAACATTTGACGTCCAGCAGAATAGAAGGCTGTTCGTTGGCCCTTCAAACAATCCTCTGAAGCCTCGATCATTTCACTATCGTACTGAATTTCTTTGACCCAAAGCCCCTTCTTTAATGTAGGAAATAGAAAGTATTTGCTTAGTGCCAAGTCTGGTAAATAGATTGGAGTTTTGAGTATTTTGAAACCTACTTTGTGAATGACATTGCTGCGCCAGACGTCTGTCTGAGTGAATCATCACGCAACTGGCCACAACATTCTATGCATTTTCTCCTTAACAGATTCGGGTTAAGTTACTTTGCAGCAAAGTTGATTGATTTAAATTGAATTATTATTTTTAATCCATGATTTAAATCAAAATTATTATTATTATTTAATAGAAATAAAAGTGTAGCATTTCTAAGAATTCTGTGGTTCGAATTGTATTTAAGGATGATCTAAAGCAACGCTCTCCAACAAAAGATGGCAGCATTATCTCCGTATATATCTAATGCATTCTTATCGTTGCAGGAAATTTCAATGCTGCTCCTACAAATTAAAGAGAGTTCTAACTTTCAGGGAAGAAAGTTCATAACCAATTCAAAAGCATGATCGATGTCGACTTTTTATTTTCGTTTTCCTTCATTGTTAAAATCGCTTGATTGTTGTTGTGAATATCGAAACCTATAACAATGAACCAAAGAGGAAATTAAAAATCGGCATCGATCATGCTCTTGAATTGGTTATAAACTTATTTCCCTGCAAGTTTGATCTCTCTAGGCTTGAATTTGTAGGAACAGCAATGAAATTTCGTGTAACAGTGAAAATACATTAGACATATACGGAGGTAGTGCTGCCATCTTTTGTTGGAGATCGTTGGTTTAGATTATCCTTAAACTTAAAGTTCACCTTTTAGTCCTTGCGTGATGATTGGCCTTTGGTGATTTAGACCCAAACCAAAATGATGGGCCAACAGACTGTTTGATTGGTTCATTTTATATTTCATGCGAAATTTTAGGAGAACGTAGGACCCCAATTCAGATTATAAGTTAACAATTTGTAGGAAAATGAACACACAGGAAACAGAAGATCCAGTTTTTGTTAACAAAACAAAAATTGTTTTACAACATTACCTACTTATTACGTAAAATGTATTTGTATCGAGCAATTTAATTACTTTATAAATTACTCAAAAGCATTTTATACTTAATGAATGTATAAAGTTTACGATGTGTATGCTGAAGAATGAAAATGAAAAGATGCGTATGCACTATTGATTTGACTATATTAAATATCTCTCATTGAATTGAATTGTATTTAATACCTTTAGGCAACTTTGGCTTAGGCCGAATGGATGATGATGGGAGAATTGGTGGAATGAAGAAAGTGGTAAGAGACGTGTTTGTGTTTGTTCACCACAAAGCTCACTTGGCACGAGCCGAGGGCGAACCGGGGACCCGACATGCAAGAGGTGAGCTCTGTACCACTGAGCCACCGCGGCCCTTAAGTGTCTTATTTTATGGAATATTCTCCTAGGGTGTTCCCAAATTGAAGGCTGAAAGCTCACCGAAATGAATTAAAATATATATCTTAGTAAACTTAAATCCTTTCAGATTTCGTTTGGAAAATGTAGTAGCCTAGAGAAAAGATGCAGTTGCGATTATAAAATTTGCAGTTAGTAAGTAAAGAGGAAGATATAAATGTAATTTTAGAAGGAAAGCTGATACAAAGAAACATTTGTATTCGTTCATTTTTGGACTTTGGGTGTATACCCCTCGGAAACCCTTCATTCATCGTGTATCGACGAAAGTATCGTAGAAGTTTCATACGTGTTAACTTTACTTTTTAAAATGAACCATCAGTCAGTAACATCATATCTTCCGTCCTTTTCAAAATTGTTTACAAGTTGTTGTAATTGCCTAGTTTCCATTTCTGTCTTTCCTAGCGAAGCGCAAAGTACACCACATGTTCGTGAATTTTAAATTAGTTTTTACTGTTCAACGTATTTGGAAAAGAAAACTAAGTTAGAAGCTATTTCAGTGTTACAAGTTATTTAAATCGGAAAAAAAAAAATTAATAAAAAATCAACAAAATTGACTTTTTAAAAAAAATATCTGATTTTTTCAACCCTGATTTGAAGTCAGTCTTAACTTTCTGGAGATGACGGAATTAAATGTGTTTGCAAGAAATCAGATATAACTGTATATATGTTTATCCAA
>JAGDQP010036268.1:0-19146 GCA_022664845.1 Lepisma saccharinum | reverse complement strand
TATATATATATATATATATATATATATATATATATATATATATATGTGTGTGTGTGTGTGTGTGTGTGTGTGTGTGTGTGTGTGTGTGTGTGTGTGTGAAAACCACAGCGACTAGAAATTATCTTTCCAGGTGTCCATTTCTAAACGGGCCCTTGTCCAAGTACCATAAATGTTAGAAGTAGGCACGTACAGTCGTTGTACATTTCTAATTTTTAAACGCTAGGGAAAATTTGTAGGTATATTACAAATAGTCGAAGAAGATTGAAGTTTACTAATATTTTTGGAAAAGATAAAATAATATTGGAAAAGATAAAATTATATACAAATGTTACCTCTAATTATGTTTCTGTCGTTTACTTACTCACGAAATCCAACTGAATTTGAATACGTTTGGAATCGCAAAATCTTAATAATGTGTTCGAAAGTGATAAAACGAACTCAACAATGCCAATATGACAATTTCAAACTTTTTGCAGATGAACCCGTTTCGATATGGACATCTGACTTGTAGCAGCTGTAGTAATATTTTAGGTACACTGTGCGCATACATCTAAAAATATATCATTTATACTTTTTGTAATAATATAACAGACAAGTGACATATTACTAAATTGTAGACAATTTTCAAATTTGTTCACAAGGCTAATCAGTAGTGCAATCATCAATTCTGAATGATTTATATCTCTTTTTGGAGGTAGGAACTAAAGGAAGAAATGGTATGATTTTTTGCACCTTAGAAGTCAGAGCTTGGGCCTATTTCCACCCCATTCCTCTAATCATTATAAGTCATCACTCTTGCACATCAGCTTACACTCTACCCCATTTCACTACATCGTTACTACTGTTAACCAGACCTTCACTTCTTCGCTATCTTTCATTTGCAAAAGATGCAAATTCTATTCACATCATGGCCATAACGCGTGAAACGCGTTTCCTAACTTCTGAGGAGGTTTAACATATAATTTGTTTGGGAAAATCCGAATCGGTATTCAAAGGTGCGTGCAGCTAGTGGCAGCTTTACATTAACGAAAAATCAGAGCTTGGCTCTCTTAGTTTTTTTCTTCTTTGTGTGTGTTTGTCGGTAAATTTATATATATATTTATTTATGTATATATATATATAAATATATATATATAAATTTATTTATGTATATATATATATATATATAATTACAAAAATGTGAGGATAGAACTGTCAACTACATTAAAGATATGATTGTACTGTAACCGAACTAACAAACGGACTATCAGTGACTTAGTGAGGGTGAGGCAATTGCCTTGGGCGCCAAAGCTGAGACCCCAAACGGGACGTCGAAAATTATATATAAAAGATAAAACTCCAAATTTACTAAGTGGAAATACAAATTTGACAGTTAAAAAAAAGTTCTCGTTTTTCATACAAATCACAATCGATGTGAGTTTTTATAATTTTTTTCGCAATATTTGTAAAATTTGGTAAGTGGCATGCGCGTTACTACGCTTCTTTTTACAGTTTCTATACACTATATTAAAATTAAACTAAATAACATTCCAGTTAAAATGAGAGGGGGCGACATTTTCTATATATGGCTCGGGATCTTAACACTGGAGTGGGTGCACGGGCTACAGGTTTAGCACACTATCATTCAACTACACGGAATTTCGTAGTTCCGTTGTTTATGCGCGTGTATCTTCCTGAATCAGATTCACGCACCAGGTAAGTAAGTTAAAAGCTACTAGTTGGGATCGGCGTGCAAGCTATACTCTAGAGTTTGTGTTTGGACTACAACTGTTGGCCACGCTCCCACTCACTCGACAAATATTGACGAAGTCCTTTCTCATTGCATGTTTCTGCATTTGGTACTGACATTTTTTTTGTATTTTAGAATAGTAATGACCTAATTATCATTCAGTGACGTGCAATACAATGAATTCTTCCAAGAGAAGTCACTCTTCTTCTAAACAAATCACTCTGTGGCTAAATGACAGTGTAGATAGTGACGAATCATGGACTTGTCATAAGACTGAAAAATTGTGATAATGAAGAATTTAATAATGTGGAGCTAACCCCATACAATAGATTAAAATAAATATGAATAAGATAGAAACGTCTGGAAGTGAAAATATCTCAGATGGCAAAAATAAAAAATATTATACGGACAGAGAATACTACGAAATGGAGGAAGGATCCAGGAATTGTGAATGTTAGAACACGGATCTAAATATACATAAGTGTAAATTTACTAATTCAGAATCAGGCTGAACATGCAGCTTAAATAGAGCTTGATGGTGTTAATCTTCTGCGGATCTGGGATTCAAACCAATCTGCAGAAATACGTAGAGACAGAGTGGGAATTTGCAACGAATGTAGAAGGGCTACAAGTAGACTAGAAGCTGGTGCCTCAATTATAATATACGGGTGTGTAATGTATCTATAAGCGTGTACATTGAATTTGCGAATACGGAGTAGAAGAAAAATGCAGGATATTCATACCTAGAAATCAAATTTTGTGTCTTGAAGTTATTTTGATAAAGATATGTGGAAATCAAAAATGCAAATCTTTTTCATAATTTAAATGAACATACAATTAAATTTGAAATTCATAGTAGAATATTTCAGTTCAGTTTTACTTAATTTGGTTACAGATTACGTAAATTTCTTCTTTATTAGACCCTTTTGCAAAGTGAAGAAGAAACTGAGGTTTGGGATTTAGAATTTTGGTATTTCTTTTTCGAGATAGTAAACACATATAGAAAACTGCTGAGTTTTTAAAGTAATTTAGTAATTTTGTGTAATTTCTCTAATAATACATTTATATATTGCCTCTTTCATTTGTAATGCCAGCTATATGAGTAAATTAAAATACTAGATTAAAATCAAGGTATTTTCTTTATTAGAAATTCAACTATGCAATTCTAAAAATAGGCTACAACTGTAGACCACTTACGCTACAGCTAGGCACGCAGCCACTGGAGGGTTTAATACCTCACAACGGCTCTGCCTACCATATTTACATCACAATGTTTTACCTCAAATTCTGCTACGGACGAGTTATATAAGTGCGTTCCGAAACTGTTGAAAAAATTGACTAGGTTTAGCGTACATGCAATAATGATTATGCGTTTCAGAATTGCGAACGATGTAGTTTAGGATCTATTGGACATTTTACTGAAACATAAAATGGTTTTCGACCTTATTTTCTAAATTTGAACTTTGGATTTCCCCCCAGCTTTTTCGATGTCGTCGAACAATTGAACAGCGTGGCCCTTCGACACTAAGAGCCCGGGGCAGGGTCCCCGCTTGCCCCGTATTTTGCGCCGCTAATGTGCACAGTTGCTATCTATCAAGAACATCTCGACGTAATTCAGACATTGCATTCACCAATGAATTGAAACAATACAGCAGATACTTTGTTAAAAGGAAACAAGTCAATAACTCTGTGCATTTTAATATTCACTATAAATTTGATTGTATTGAATTGCTATGATTGAAAGGTCATTCGTAGTTCTGTAGATGGAACATGGTCTCTTGCATAAATTCATAGAGAAAAGCGAAAAATCGGTAATTTTGATTTAGTCACTTTTCACATTGAACATTGGATTAACAGCATTTTGCTTCGCTCTTGAAAAATATTCCTGTTAATACCAGGTGATACAGTACCTTTCCAGGCAACATTCAATTTGTTTTCTCAAACTATTAGTGCCACTACCTTTCTCACATCAAAACAAGCAAATGTAGAGAATGCAGAAGTTAAATATGTGTGTATGTGTACATGCGAAAGAATATGAGTGACTTCCGGCTGTAAATACTTGATTCAAAATATTTGCATGTTGTACACGCATTCAAAAACAAGGCGATCATTCGTGTATATCAATGATTAACCGTTATTAAATCTTACATATTAGCGATAGAAAAGCGCTGTAAAAGTGGAAAGCTCTGTTGGGTAGACTATTTATTTTATGTGTTTTGTCATACTGATGAATAATATGTTGAAAAGAGAAACAAAGTTAAGTGAGAAATGTTTTACGTCGAATATTTGCATACACAAAAAAATAACAGGAAATAATTTCGCGGACTATAGTGTGTTTTTTACTTCAATAACGAATAACATTGACCTTGTGATAATTTAAATCACAACTTTCAAATTGCATCCACAAGCTTCCTAAACATCAAACTATTCAAAACATTTCTGGTTACAATTTTGTATTTCCAGTTGCAATTAACGAAATGTAAGTGTTATACGCTCACTAAGTATTAAACCTGTACCTCGTAGATACACTATACTACGTCACGTTTCCCAAAACTAGAGCTCACTCCATAAGTTTGTTGATTGGAGCACGCTCTTTCATGTCTTTCGTGACATAATATGTGTTATCAATTGCCCATTCTTCTACAAAAAGAACAATGGCAGGCATAGTTGTGTATCTCCACGATGAGAGTGTTCAAATGTATAAAGCTATGTACAGTGGTAGAGTGTGGTAACAACGTGACAGGGGAGTTTACCTAATAGATTTTCGTGCACGAAAGTTACTTTATCTGTACTTCAATCCATTTTCAAACAATAGAATCAAAAACAAAGGTGATTAAACTTTCTCATGAGTGCCATAAAAACATATTTGAAACGGATGTGCAATGCGTTAGATGTGTGCCAATCTGATAGAGTGATATGATATTAGGTGTGAAATAAGAAACTTTGGTAATTATTATTATTATTATTAGGGGAAAAGGGACATAAATCGTGTTAACCAGTCGCGTCTCAAAAATAACATGCCAGTTAGTATAAAGAAATCTAAACTTGTAAGCTATACCAACAACACGCAGTATTACGTTGGCTCATATAAGGTAGAAAATATAGGTTTAGAAATGGTAATCAATATTAAGGATTTATGTGTTATCTTTGATTCCAAGCTAACTTTTAACGAGCATATTAACAGACTTATTATGAATCTCGGAAATTAATTCGATTTATTTCTTATCAATAGTATTTAAATATTTTTTTTATTTTAACAGAATCATTACATTTTTAATTCTTTATAAAACTGTTGTGATATCCAGACTAGAATACGCTTCCAATATTTGGATCGATATTTCTAAAACGGCTTCCAACAAAAATTGAAGCACTACAAAGTTGCTTTTTAGATTAATATGTTTTAAATTTAAGTTTTTATATTACTCTTTCAATTATGAATTTTCAATTTTGAAACTTTGGAGCAAAAACGAGAAGTAACTTGACAAAAACTTTTACTTAAAATTTTATCCAATTTATTATCTTGTAATTATTTTATTGTATAACTTAACTTTACTGTGTCTTTGTATCAAACAAGATTTTACCATGTTTTGACTACATCTGATAACTGTAACAAACTGCTCAAAAGACTTATTTGTAATTATGATTCTTATTAATTTGACTGTTGTTTTAATTTACATATACATATTTACTATCACTATATAATAACTATTGACTGTATTTGACTATTGACTGACAAGGTGTTATGGGCCACTGAGCCTTTCATTGTAATTTAATAAGAATAATTTGAATTCTGAAACAGGCTGTTATGTACGAAGGTTTTTCTTAAGACTGTTATGATTTAAATTGTACGTAGTATTTTTCTTTTAATTCTGGTGTGATTATTTTTATATAGAACTGAAAGGTAATAGAGAAAAATATATATTAACGAAGATAATGAAATAAACTGTGGATATGTAATAGTAAAATTGAACTTTAATGTCTCCTCATAGCAAACATAATTCTGTCAACCATTGACAATATGTAAAGGGGTGATACACTACTCAAAATATTAATATCTAATTCTAATCTTGGCTAATGAATGTTTTACTTGTAATATTTTGTATTCTTTTATACATACTTCACTTCTATTTCTGTAATTTATGTTTCTGACTCAGTGCTATGCTATCTATTCAGCTGTTCGTAGCACTTGAATAAATTGAATTGAACTGAATTATTATTATTACTGTTAGATTTCCACTGAAATCTATACAACGAGGTAAACCAATGGAAAATTTAAATGTATACAAGGATAAAATGCACTAGATAGTTAGAACGTTGTAACAACTTGCTTTGTAATGAACTGCGTCAAGCGGAAACGTAATGTGTCTGAAAGGCAACTACGTCTAAAATATCATTGTATCATCAAGATTACAATAGCATACCATTGCAGCAATCCAACCTACTAATGTTGTTTCGTTGTTATTTCCCCTTGCTTACTTTCTCAGCTAGACTCCGTAGATTCGTAGTTACACTCACAAGCTAGATTCACGAAGGGCCTGAAAGATATTTTTATAATATTGAAAAAATACAAAGTTCTGCTGGTGTCAATGTGTATTGTACATACTATAGCGGACCATAGCGGTAATTTGCATACGTATGAGTCCTCATCAATCACGGATTCCAGAGTAATGGTTGTTACACTCAGACGAACTAAATCATAAATAAACATTACTAATGGACAAATAATTTCAATTATTTGAATTCCGTATTTAATTTTTCTTCTATTTGTTTTTATCGTGTACTTTCTTTGTATTAACAAACAAGTTTGGGATTCTACTACCAATTGCGAGGACTCTAGTCCTTCGATATCATCTTAGCCACACAAGCATAGATTTTTATAAAATAGGTTAACAACACTACAGCTAGAGATTTTAGATATTGGAAAACCCATAGTAATTTTCTATTGCTTAGAATAATGTTTATATCAAGTTTCATGTTACTACGTCTAACGGAATTGAAGTAATATGAGACATTGAAAACAATCGGATGGCCACTCACTGTACCAATCAAGATTGCTCTAACGGCTTCGGCTAGTCTAGCCAGGATTCTAAATCCCAACGATATCTCAACCATGTTTTGTACCTTGTCGTTCATGTGATATATTTTCTGGGCATGGATTGGCTACACGGACAACATGGTCAATGGCTATGGGAATGCCTACAGCATGTTTCTATTGTCTCGAAAAATATTTATTCCAAGTTTTGGGTAAGTAGGTCTAAGTGAATGGAAGCAATCTGAACAATTAAATTTGTTGAAAAAATAGCTGGCAGCACTGAGCTACTGCAAGAATCAAGACGATTCCGGTGCATGTGAGGTAGCCTAGCCAATACTTTCCAAATCACACCTCAGGCACCTCTAAAGCTTGTAGTTCCTTAGATTTATATTCTGGACACGGACGGATGGACTGATTGAGCGGGGTTATAAGGTCCCATTTGCTATAGATTCGTCATTAAGTAACCTAAGAAGAAGGATTAACGGGTTTTACTTGCTCAACGTTCACTCGCGTAGTACCTGGTGAATATTGGTAAAATATTCAGTAAGACAAACTGTTCTGCTGTGCACAGTGTTTACTGTTAGGCTACTAACTAATAGTAAAGGTTTGTAGGTTCAATTATGTAATAAACATTAAAGTATATTTACGAATCAAATTTGTGCTTTTTTAACATATTACGGTTCAGATAGAACAACACCTTAAGAACATCCAAGCATATGATATGTTAGAAATTGTACTGGTTGATAATTGGCCAAGAAATGAATAGTTGATATATTTGTTAATCGTACATCATATAGTAACTTTCTGATATACTTCATGTCTGAATATTCTAATCACTATACACTTATTAGAATAGGAGACATTAATTGAAAAGATTCTTCCAGAATAATTCTACATATTACGAAACAATTATTAGCTTTTGAATTACAGAGTACGATATATAGTTTATGCATGTTTATTACCTGAAGTATTGCCACATATTATATAGGCATTTTTATCAATAACTTGATACCTACAGGTACAGGCAATATATTTCAAAAAAACATAACATGACGTCCATTTTACGAAGTAACGAACAGATCTAGAAGAACGTATTGTTACCTTTGTTTCTTAGTCCATTGCGCAAACGTGAAACTGTACTCCATTCAGAATAAATCCTATTTTTTTACGGGGTATCAGTTCCATAAACATTCTTAATTCTCGTTGTTTACATTAATATATATTAGTTCCCCCCAAAAATACGAATTCACCTGTCACATATTCATAATTCTTTGTGAACACAGCAAAGTGTATTAGCTTCGTAACAAACATAAATTAACTTCAAAACACATACATAGAGTAATAATAATTAATGCAACCAATAATGAATATAACACATGCAAAGCAATAAATGAAATACTTATTTATAAGCATCATCCACTTTAAATGTTTCAATCCATTAGCTTCAAGTACATTAAGTAAGCACACAGTTTCCATTATTCATTGACTAGTTCAGCAATAATGTTCTGTCCTTTTCTTCTTGCTAAGGTTTCAAACTGGCCCATAAACATTTCATTGGAAAATATACATTTGAGATAAAACTATATTAATATCCATCACATGCGAAATGTTTACGTGGAATGGATTTTCTTTTAGATTGACGTAGCATTAGTCCATTGCTACCATAAGTACAAAATCTCCATGTTTAGCAATATGTGTCGTTGTCAAATTATCGTTTAAGAACTACCATTTATTTTTACCTTTATCCATCGTATTGGTTAAGACAGCGTTATTTGTTCTTAAGCGAAGGATACGCTTTTCGCCTCCTATTTTCACTTCTAGGCCCTTGTGTCCTATTATTTTGGCTTGAACGTAATTTGGTCATGTTTCATTGGGTATATTTCTGCACCAGACAATGATATCTATCGCAGATCGAGTATCTACCACTTTAGTATTAGTTTCGAATGATTTACTCTTAGCCTGGTTATACCAAATACTTTATCTTGTGTTTGGATCATAATTAAAGATAATTTGAGCCGGAGATTTGCCGTTTAACAATTGTGTTTAAGCGAATCTAATATCTAGCTGAATTTTATAAATTGCCTCTTTCCAATCTGCTGAAGCTGATTCATTTAATAAGCGTTTTAAAATAGATTTTACTTCTTGTACAGCCATTTCTGCTTGGTTTTTACTCTGCAGAAAATAATCAGGTCAATGCATTAACTTAATATGGTTATTAAATCAGTTGGACCATTATCTGAGACTAATACAGTCGGATATCCTATTAAACTTGCCAAAATTTCCAATTTTGGTATTACTTCCTCAGCAACTGTAGAGTTCATTTTTCCACATGTAGCCATCTTGAGAAACTGTCAATATATATTAAGAATGCTGAACCCGCAAAATAGAAAACAAATCGATGTGAACTCTTTCAAAAGGTTTGTTGGTTGTTTTCCATCCGTTCATAAATTTATACGTTTCTCGTTCCTCATTTACTTGACGTGATTGGCAATGTTGTAAGTATGCATCTAGTTTCTTATGTATCTGAGGCCACCAATAAAAATTGCTCAATATTTCTATTTCTCTGTTGGTTCCAATATGATTTTTATGTATATTTTCTAAAATTCTTAAAGCAGGTGGTACTATTAGTCTATGTCATCAAAACAAACATTCATCTTGAATGGTTATTTCATGAACGAAACATATTTACGAAAATATTACTTCAATACTTCGTGTTGTCAAGATTTAGGAAAATGATTTGTCCATCCTTGTTTTACCCAGATCAATATTTGAGATATATTTATTAATCATATATCATATAGTAGCTTTCTGATATACTTCATGTCTGAGTATTCTATTCAATATACACTTCTTAGAATATGAGACATTACTTGAATTGATTCTTTCAGAATCCTTCTACATATTAAAATGACAAATATTAGTTTTCGAACTACAGAATACGATATATCTTTATATATATTTATTAACTGAAGTATTGCCACAAATTATATAGGTATTTTATTATCAATAATTTGATGCCTACATACACGACACAGGCAATAAGCATTGTGTATTTCAAATTAACATAATTTAGAATCCATTTTACAAAGTAACAAAAAGATCTAGAAGGAAGTATTCTTTCCTTTGTTTCTTAGTCCATTGCGCAAACGTTCAATTAAAATTATCCAAATTTTTGAAGCTCGAAATGTCTAATTCATTTTCTGTCATTTATGATATTTTTTCAAGACAATTTTTTCAAATGGACCCTGAGCAAGTATAATCATTACGCAAACTTTTTTTTGATAAAGCCTCGAAATTAAAATGTAAAAACATCTAATTAAAAGCAAAAATAAATATGAATGGGTTTTATGTAACCGTGGCGTAACAATTCATTTTTTTTATTAGTGATGCTTATTTACTTTTGTGTGTGTCCGAGTGTAAGCCCATTACTCTGGAATCCCTAATTTACGAGAACTCACAAATATGCAAATTACCTCTATGGGCTGCTAAAATTATTACAATACACACTGAGACCAGAAGAATTTTGTATTTTGTTCATTATTACACTAATATCTGTCAGACATCTCGCGAATGTATCCTGTCAGCGATTTTGGTATTACTTTCCAGTAGGTAACAGTGATTGTTTGCAGCAAGTCGCTATCTGAAACAGATTATATTTTCCGAACGATTTTCTTAATGTGTAGTTCCATAATAACCAGACGTAAACATTACATATATTGAAGTATGTTTTGTTTATTTATCGGTGAGAAAGAATGTTATTGTCAATTTGATGGCAGTGATTATTTGCATCATTTTCACTCATACGGAAAGTCATATGTCAACCTGCGGTTTTTTTCCTATTAGGGAATTTTGGGAAATCGCCTACTTCATTTGAGGAATCATTTGCACAGTCATTGTATGATTTTGGAATATGCATTTTTAGATAGAGCAGGTTTGAAATCTTTGACAAGAGCATGCCTTATCAGCTTAATTAATTGAGGTATTTATAATATAAAACTCTAGAGCCGAGTTTTCGCACCCTTATGGCAGTCTGCAGCTCCAAAACGCGGCCACCTTTCAACCCGATTGACTAAGACTTTTACTTACAAACAAACATAGTGATGGGCAGAAAATAATTATTTTGTTTCTCCCGTCATGATTGCAAGATCAAAGGATGTGTACATTCAAATTTTGGACACTCTAGCGCAATTGCTTTGAGATATATAGATAACTTAAAGGTTAAATTCTGTCTATGGAGAGTGGTCAAAAAGTTTGAAAATACTCTTATATTCTTAAATTTCTGAAAGAAATAGTGTTTGATTTCCATTTCTTTCACCAATTTAAGAACATAAGGATATATCCACAAAGTTTGATCAATTTCCTCACACAGAATTTGACTTTTATATCATCGATATCTCCTAAAAGTAATTCCTCTTGAGTGGTCAAAATTTGCATGCACACATACTTTGACATTGTAATAATGACGGAAGAAAAAGAAACACATAATTCTTTTCGCATTAATCAGTATGTTTGCTTGCTAGTTTTAGTGTACTATTATTCAGAAAAATTTGTCAGTGTATTACATTACCAGATAAGATACCAATTTGTTTTACCACTAATATTTCCTGAATGAACTAAATTTTCATTTGTCACTTTTTCTTCATCAATATTTTGTTTATAAGAGAAAATAATCACTATTATTATTATTATTATTATTATTATTATTATTATTATTATTATTTTCCTTAAATCAGGATTACGTACCTGGAGATAGGAGTGTTATTCGGGGACAGTCCCTGAAAATCGGGGATGAATAATCAACTTATTTGAGAAGTATGCGTTACATCACAAGACAAAGACAGTAAGGACCTAGCCACTGCCTATTCCCTTCTATTCCCACAGACAATACTCACAGAAAAATGTATACTCGTCATCTCATAAAGGTAAGAGCTTTTTCTATCTCCTTGAAACATGATAACGTAAAATTTCTTATTGCTATTTCTCATATATATAAAATTAATAAAGGACAATTTATTTAAGAAGGAAGCTCTTCAACGTTTTATTTTTATTTTTTGCCATTTGCTTTTTCCGTTCTGTAACACGATAATGACAAATTGGAGTATATAATCAATCATGTTTACGTACCCGGTGAAGATAAATACGTCTTACGTAAGGCAATACAATATTAGAAGTTTTTGTTAGAACTTCTCCGCAGAAAACTTCTTTGACATTAAAAGAACGAAATGAGTATGCATTGAACAACGTCACTACATTACTTAACATATCTTCTTCTCTAATTATGCAGAAGAAACCATGTGTTAAAAAATGTTATTGTTAGTACGTGAAAGTAATATGCAATGTTTCTACCAATTTTTACTGCATCATCTGTCACAAGTTCAGAGATACAGCTCAATTTTGTGTGGCATCGTGGGTTCGAGAGGAAGCTTTTAGCTACTACAGAGAATGGTCAAACCTATATGAGCACAAGTCTCTCATTGTGTCTCTCCTTCAAGCACGTCACATGTCATATCTATGTCTCTCATTAAATTACATGTTAACATAACAACGCTCTAAGCTTATCAAATTGGACTACTCTTGGTAAACCACAAGTTGGACTTATAACACAAGATAAATTTTTTCGTAAATATTGTCACTAATTTTATTTCCTCCGTTTTTACTATCTCGATAACTGCTATTTTATCTCTCTCTCTCTCTCTCTGCAATACTTCTCCATCATAGAAGCTGTAGAAGAAGCAAATGTTACAGCTTTCTTATAACACCACAATTCAGGGATTTTCAATTGTCTTCGTAAAAATGTTTTCTTTCACATCTTGACCTTATACAACAGAATAAAACCGAAGAAACTCGCCAATTAACATATCCTAGTCTTTCGCTCTACGAATGCCTTCTTCGCAATTATTATTCCAATAACATGAATTTTCTTCATTACTCCAATGTTCTAACTTGCAAATTTACCAACATACTTCAAATTTAATATTGGATAAAATTTCATATTTTCTTCGAATATTGTGGTGTTTATTTACGTTTCTATCGCTATTTCGTGCTAAAACTTTGATTTTGATATTATCAATTAGACCTTTGATTCTATTAATATTAATAGGTAACTAAAACACAATTATCTTAGATCTTGTACTAAATTAGATCCTAAATAAACAACGTAGGTTACTTATGAAGTTCGGATTCATGTTTTGAGGTAAAATTCAGTAAGTTATTAACTAAATATTACATACCTTCATTCGTAATCACTGAAATGCATTTAGAAATATTTCATATCTCTTGATAGCATAAGTAATTTTTAATTTATACTAATTTCTTTCTACAACATTATTTTTCCATTTTCTTTTAAACACACAAGAATCACCTTTTCATTGTCCACACATATTATATTGAACTAGTAAATGCTTCTATTTTAAACTGTTAACTTGCTTTATCTTTTTTTAATTAGTTGAACATATTTTCGCCTAGCTGATGTGTCTGACCATTGCTCCGGGGACAATAAAATATGTTGGTAACAGTCATCGGGAATTCCCAGAAGACTTGGAAAGTTGTGGGAGTCCCCTTTATCATAACCATATTTTTCCGGACGCTGCGTCCCCATGCTACAGGTCTGCCTCCATATCCCTCAGGGGAGCTGCGACCCCTTAGAGAACTTTTGCCCCGTTTATTGTAACCTACTCGTGATGTTACATCTTCATCCAAAATTTCGTTCGTCTAGTTTCAGTGGTTTGGAAAATACGTTTTTGGGTGGTTATTTTAGATTAAAATGACGACTCTTTCAAGATACTGTAACATTTTCTTAAGCTATTCTTGATAATATATCTTTATCCAGAGATGATTGGCTTCAAACATTTAGACAAAATAAGATGTTATTAGCTTCAGAACTTAACAAATCTTTTCCTGACTCCCACATCTATGTTAATAAACAACTTACGCTTAACAACCGCAAATTGCTTAATGAAACGAAGCAATACACCAGGAGCAATGGGATTCGTTTTGTTTGGGTCACAGATAGGAAAGTGTTGCTGAAGCAGAATAGTTCCAGTCGTGTAAAGCATGTGAAGTATGTCGAAGACACAAAATATTCTGAACCAACAACAAGAAGAAATGAAGATTACGTATAAATATATAATACCCATTGATGGATCGGTTGATTGAAGACATTCAGTCGTATCAACAGGTTAAAACAATAATTTGTTATTATGCAAGTCCTGTTAATAATTTATTTAGTTATAAAAGTGGTTGTACTATCTTCCAGATTAATATACGTTCTCTTAACAGAAATGTGTCGGAATTATTGATGATACTTCAAAACTTATCTATTGATGTACGTTTAATTATTCTAACTAAAATTTGGAAATATTATTTTACTAATGAGATTCATTTTGCAGGGTATAATTACCGGTATACAGAAAATACGCTTTCTTAAGCAGACGGTGTTATGGTATTTACTAAGCAAGAGTTACAGGTCAATGTTTCAGAATTGAAATTTGAAGGTTCTTCAGGAATGCGCTTGAGCATCACCAGCTCTACGGAAGAGTGTAACGTGACAGCTGTATATCGCTCACCTAACTCTGATTTAACATAATTTCTTGACTCACTGAGTACAGAGCTTAAAACAATAAGAACAACACCGTCTTTGCTAGTCGGTGATATAAACATAAATATATTGGGAAATAAATGTGATGCCACTATAGACAGTTACTTAAACATGCTTTATTTTATGAATGCCTTTCGTGTATAAATAAACATGCCTGAATTACTGAAGTATTAAATTCTCTTATAGACCATATGTTTGTTAAACTTTAGCGATTACAAGACATTACTTCAGCTATAATGCGAACAAGTATCACTGACCACTATTTAACTATAAAAGGAACCCAGAAAGTTTTGTCGCTTTTTGTGGAGGTCTGTGTTCAATTGGCCCTCACACCGTGAGTTGAATGCGAATGGAGATCAGGCGAAGGCCAGTTGTTGGTGTGGGTATAGCCAACATACTACCTTATTGTGGAAGTTCAGTTACACCGTGAACGTGCGAAAGGACAGAGTGAACATGGGACCTCCACAGAGCGTCATAAGGGCGTGTATGCTGTACGAGTTCAAACTGGGGTCAAACGCAGCTGCAACGGGGCGGAAGATATGCCAAGCCTTTGGTGAGGGTGTCGTGACTACGCGAACAGTGCAGCGGTGATTTACCAAGTTTAAGGACGGTGACGAAACACTCGAAGACGCACCACGTGAAGGAAGACCAACACAGGTACCAAATTAAGATCTTCAGGCAGCAATTGAGGCGAACAGTGGCCAGATATGTGAGGAACTTGGAGTACAATTCAGTGTGAGTGGAGAAACTATTCGGCAGCACCTCCATCAACTTGGGAAGCACTACAAGTTGGGTCGATGGGTCCCACATGATTTGACTCCGGGCCAGAAGGCAGCGCGAACAGACACCTATGTTTCTTTGCTGTCTCGTCTGAGGAGGGAGCCATTTCTGGACAGACTGTTGACATGTGATGAGAAGTAGGTCTTGTACGAAGCTGCACGGCGCCATCATCATTGGTTATCATCCCATGAACAGGTTCCAAAACAGCCGAAACCAGCACTGCACCAGAAGAAGGTCCTCCTGTGTGTTTGGTGAACTGCTCACGGCATCGTGCAGGGGGAACTGCTACCAGCTGGTCAGAGCATCAATGCAACTATGTACTGTCAGCAATTGAGGCGTGTTCAAGAAAAACTCAAAACTCTGGAGCCAACACTTCTCAATCGTAAAGGGATCCTCCTGTTACAGGACAACGCTAAGCCCCACGTGGGTAGGATGACCCGGGACACCATTCTACGCCTTGGATGGGAAACATTATTGCATCCGCCATACTCCCTGGACATTGCACCGTCCGATTTTCACCTGTTCCATTACTTGGACAATCATCTTAGAGGACGCCAGTTCAAATCCCTAGTAGAGTTACAAAATGCACTTGATATTTTCTTCGGTTCACGGCCAACCAAGTTCTACCGCGATGGAATCCGGCCTTCCAGAACGTTTACAGAAGGTCGTCGATGTTGATGGGGACTATTTTTGATCTTTCAGGTACGTCTTAGGTGACATGTCAATGTTCGAAAGTGGTGGGTGAAAAAGCACCAGAACTTTCTTGCTTACCTTTATATATTTAAATTTTCCCATGGTAGAAAAAAATAGCCCGCTATAAATCAAATTTGTAAAACTTTTGTGAATTACGTCATGTTAAGAAAAGATGTAGAGCAAGTAAACTGGAATTATATTATAGAAAGTCAGTGTGTAAATACAGCAACAAATGATTTATTAAAATTATGTAAAATAGTATAAATAAGGTAACACAGATTAAAGCCTTAAATCTTAGTAGTAAATTTAGGAAACCTAAACCATGGATCACAAAAGGACATGTAACTTCGCCACTTGAAAGAAATAAAGTCGCTTAGTATTAAGACAGAAAAAATAATACATATTTAAAGCAATATTATAAGAGTTACAACAATGAATTAACCGGTTTGATAAAAAAGGTTAAAACAATATTATAGAGAGTTTATATAGCAGTATATAAATAATACACGCAAATTGTGAAATGTTATTGCATATATTACAAACCACAATAATAAAGCCGATACAGAAATGAAATAACTTATTAAAAATGAAGGATTGTTAACATTTAACGAAAATCCTCAACTCATTGCTAGTACTTTGAATAAGCATTTTATTAACGTTGGGGAAAACTAGTTGATGAACTTGGAATAACTACTAAAAATACAATAACAAATATATCAGTTAAAATCCAAACGCACTATCTTTTACACCTATTACTAGACATGAAATGTAATTTTTAATAAATAATTTAGAATCTAATGCAACAGGCGCTCAAAAAATGTTGCACTATGGACCACAGCGTTTTTAACATTTGTACTTTGACCAAAACATTTTGCGTGCTTATACTTGAGTCCTTTAAGTACATACACATGTTACTCAATTCATCCTCCATCCGCTCTAGCACTTATGCCGCAAATACACTTTGGTAAAACCCTGGGCTCTGACAATTAAACCACTGTTTTACACATGCAATGAGTTCTTTATTACTGGCAAACTGTCTAACACGAAGGTAGGCCTTCAGACAACCAAACAGAAATAAATAGGACGGGGCCAGGTTCGAACTATATGGACCACTTCCCATCCCATACTTCTGAATTTCTGCTGTATCCGATTGGAAGAGTGAGGCCTCGTATTATCTTGGTGCAATTTGATGACTTTATTTTGGAGCTGCGGTCTCTTTTTATTTAGAGCGCGTCGCACTTTTGCCAGTGACAAATACCATGGACTGCATTTTGTTCTCAGGGTCCACATGAAATATCCTTTGTGCTCACACCATCAAAACATTGTTTAGAGTCACCACTGAACATCTTCTGGAGTTCGATACAAATTTCCTTACACTTTGCTTTCTGTTTACATGTGACTAAAGTGCATTTACAGCAAGGAAAGAACGGTGGGTTAAACGTGTCACAGCGGATGGAGAATACATTGAGTAACATGCATATGTGCATAAAGAACACAGGTACATGCACACAAAATGTCATGGTCGTAGTGCTACTGTTAAAAATGTTATGGCTCATAGTACAAAACTTCTCGATCGCCTTTTGTACCTCACCTGTTATTGATAGAAACAATGCAAATATATTAAAGTGTGAAAAGACTTGGTTGTTGAACCATTATGTCATATATTTAATTTGAGTGTAGAATCGGATGTATTTCTTGTTCCTTTTAAATGTGCAATAATAAAACCTATATATAAGAAAGGTTCAAAAGCTGATGTCAATAACTATAGGCCAATTTCTTTGTTAAGTAACTGCTCTAAGCCCTTAGAAAAAGGCATTAAAAAGTATGGTTGCATTTCTACACTAAATTGTTTATCAAATAATCAATGTGAAAACGTAATTACAATATTCTTAGATTTGGCCAAAGCTTTTGATACATTCTACAACATCTCATAAAATTCTATTGCAGGAACTTGAAAATTGTGGAGTACAAGGTGTATCACTCAAGTGGTTTCAGAGTTACTTAAAAACAAAAGACAACAAACTGTTAAAATTGGTGAAACTATGTGTAAATTCATGCATGTTAAATTAGGAGTACCTCAATGAACATTATTAGGCCCCATTTTATTTCTTAAATACATAAATTATTTATGTAATTTACAAGAGGGCATATACATTCGATTGCTGATGATAGTACTTTACCAATTATTGGGAAAACATGACCAGCAACTTTTGAAAGGGCAGAAATTAAAATACAAAATAACTTCTTGGTTGAATGCTCACTTACTCATTCTAAATAGACGTAAAACCAAATATGTAAATTTCTCGCCTACACTTGCTGCACAATCTATGAATAAAGAACTAATACTTCACATTGATATGTGAAGGCAAACTGTCTTTGTATACCTCTCATTCTAGAAGAAAGCGATCATTATTTAATTGTTTTAGTTGACAATCATCTAAAATGGAATTTACATATATTGTCATATTGTATATGAGGATTACATTAAGAAAAACATCTTATATATTTGGTCTTCTTAGATAAATATTTGATAACAAATAATTACGTATGGTGTACTTTGCTTTCTCACAGAGTTTATTAGAATACGGTATACTAAGTTCGGGTGCAACATAACCTCTGACATAAAACGATTTTGATGTATTATCAGTCAATAGATTATATTTAAAAATGTATTGATGTATATTAGAACAAAAGAAACAAAACTGAACAAGTTATGTCATGAATATGAAATCAAAAATGTTACAAATGAGAATATTGAAACCATAAGAACTAACAAAATATCAACACGCCACAAAACTTGTTATCCTGTACCAAAAATGTACAGTAAATCGCCTATATACGTTAGAAATGCAAAACAAACAAACCGGTTTAAAAAACGTGTTTTTTGTTGGTTAGAAAGTCTAAATGACAATAATGTAAAAACAATTTTATATAAATCATTTGTTATGGATAAGGATAACCAGACTACAGCAAACTAGTGAAAATTCGAGAATAAGACTCACACACAAGCTGAGGCTTATGTGAGTCAACATGTTATGTAAACTTGGCATGTACAAAATTAAATAAATTTAAATTTATGCTAAATTTCATATCTGTAGCTCAAACAGTGAAAAAATGATTTTTGGGGGGCCATTTTGAATCCGAAATGACAACTTTTTTAAAGTGTTGTAATATTTTCTAAAACTACACTTAACAATACACCTTCATACCAAATGTCTTATCTCTAGCTCAAACGGCCTTGAAATGGGTTTTGGGCAGCCATTTTGAATCAATGATGCCGACTGATCATAACTTTTCACACGGGTTCAGTATCTG